>PVJS01029272.1:0-24896 GCA_004027185.1 Glis glis
AAAAAAAAAAAAAAAAAAAAAAAAAAAAGAAGTACAGTCAAATCTCCACTTTCTAGCCAATCCTTATAGAAAGCAATCTTTGTTTTTATGGAGCGTTTCTGCAGAACTTAGTTTGCTCCAGGGACAGTAGAGGATTCATCCTCATGAGATTCTCTGGAGGGAGGGGAACAGAGAAAAGATGGCTTAGTCATCTTTCCACTTTATTTAGAATGAGCAATAAAGTCCCAGGACACAGAAAAGCTCAAAAATGGGTATATAAAATAGCACTAGGAAACTCATGACCAGTCTGCAAGCACTAAACTCTTCTCGGGCTATAGGCAGCTAGGGGAATGAGAGACATCATCTCTGAGGTTGCTGTGAAAGTGTTTCACACAAACATCATTTGGTGGGCAAAGAGAGTTTTACACATGGCATTACATTCGACTTCTAAGATCACTGGAGAATGCCCACAATTGATGTCTGGTGTTAATATGTAGGCAGGCTACTAAATAAAAAACGTATACAGAACCTAGAGACTGCTGATCTGCCTCTCAGTCCTGACTCTGTGGCTGGGCTGTCTATGAAGTGACAATGAGCCCCTCCCTCTTCCTGGACCTCTGTTCCTTTGTGATCTCAGATTGTAGGGCAGCGTTATCTCCTAGAAGGCCTTCCTTAACTTCAGCCTAATAGCGATGATAATTGCAGAAAAAGGAATTGCTACCCCCTACTGAACCCTACTATGCACCTAGGAATTTTGTAGACATCATCATCCCATTAATACTTACAACCTCTCATATATGTAGGTATTGCTATCCACATTAGGGATTCAAAGAAGTTAAGGGATTTTTCCTGGAGTCATTATGCTCTAATTAAATAGCATAGCTAGGACTCATATCCAGGTCTGTATGATCAGCACCATTTTACCAAATGACAATGTCTTTGTTTTGATGTTTCTCTCCTCTCTGATTTCTTTAGAACCACACATTCATTTCTTCAATAGGTATTTAGTGGACACCTAATATGTACAACTTTTAAGGATATGGGGATATAGTAATAAAAAAAGAGACAAATCCCCTGCTCTACTGAAACTCACAATCTGTTCCACATATGTGGGAAGACAGACAGTATGCAAGTGATCTGAGAAATATGCATGTAACTTAGATAGAGATCAATGCTTTGAAGAAAGCAAGTAGGTAGGTGGGTTGAAGCCACTTCAGATGGCTTTCCCGAGCTGGTGATGTTGAAGCTGAACACTGAAACATAAGGATGGACTAGCCATCCAAAGAGCTGGGAGAGGAGTGTGCCAGGCAGGGAGCAACAAGGCTAGAATTACAAGAAGGAAAAGAGATTGACATGTTTAAAGACTAGCAAGCTGAAGCCAGGAATGGTGGCACATGCCTGTAATCCCAGTACGTGGGAGGCTGAAACAGGAGGATTGCAGTTTTGAGGCCAGTGCATGGTAACTTAGCAAAGCCCTATTTCAAAATAAAATAGGGCTGAGGGTAGAACACCCCTGGATTTAATCCCCACCCCACTGCTAGAAAGAAAGAAAGAAAGAAAGAAGAAAGAAAGAAAGAAAGAAAGAAAGAAAGAAAGAAAGAAAGAAAGAAAAGTAATAAAGAAAGAAAGTTAGTTGAGGGGCAATACATTCTAGCGAGCAGTCAGAGGGGTACGTAGGAACTTTGAAGCCATTGTATAGTCACTGGGCTTCATTTTAACTGTGCAAAGATATCAAACGGATTTAAACATACATAACCAAGGTTGGATATTTGTGAGTTTATACTCTCTAGAGTAGAAATATGAAATAATTTTAATTCTTCAAACACACTATGGGGAAACCTCATATATAACATCATGGTCTTATTCCTTTACTTCTGAGACATTTTCAGATATTAGAATGTTCTAGATATTATGTTTAATTCTTAGTCTTATTCACTTTAATATTAATCTCAGTCTGTCTTCATAATTTTTTCCTTATCTCCTCAGTGCCAACAGTACTTGTCCAAGTTTCTAGTGCAAGGGTCCACAAAATTCTTGTGTAAAGAGACAGATAGCAAACATTTTGTGCTTTCTGGGCATCCTGCTCAACTCTACCTCAAAATGGGAAAGCAGCTAGAGGTGATAAATGAATGGGTGTAGTTGTATTCCAATAGTAGTTCATTTAAAACACACCAAAACTTGAATTTCATAAAATTCTCACATGTCAAGAAATTTTTATTCTTCTTATTTTTAAACCTGGCTCTTAAGTCAAATAGAAATAGGTATGATTTGGCTCGCAGGCCACAATTTTCATATTCCTGCTCTAGTGATAGGAAGTTAGAGGAGAAGTATGGGGTATGGTCCATTTTTTACACAATTTACGACTCTATTTTCATGTTGCCCATCAGGTGAGCAGAGGAACTAGTAGTTTTCTATGTGACAGCCATTGGTCAGTTTGTTGTATTCACATTGTCAGTTGTTACCACTCCTCAGGCTAACATTGAATGGGACTAGGAAGATAGTGTTAACGCCCCATCCATATCTACTTAGATCCTATCTTTCTCATGTATGTTGGGTGATTTCTAGCTACCAGCACTTATATTCCTTGTTTGAGGCCTTTCTATGGCTGTCAGATCCTATTCTTAATATGTAGTAGCAGGACAGAAGTTCTGGGAAGTCAGTATTCCCCAAGTGTAACCCCTTAAGCAAGGATTAAAATGAATTTGTGGATAAAAACCTCAGCTCCCTCTCTGGTTAACTACAGAAGAATGGAATGAGCAGCTGAAACAAATGTGAATTCAGCTGTAGTTGGGTGGAATATTTTCTATGTGTCTAATAGGTCCATTTGGTTTACGGTGTTCCTTAGGTCTGAAGGATTTTTCTGACCTTTTGTCTTAAAGATTGAACAAGTGGTCTGAGAGGGGTGTTGAAGTCTCCCAATATTATTGTATTGAGATCCATGTATGACTTAATGTCATGAAGAATTTCTTTTATGAAAGTGGCTGCACCTATGTTTGGGGCATAAATGTTGACTATTGTTATATCGTCTTGCTGGATTGTTCCTTTTACCAGTAAGAAATGACCTGCTTAGTCTCTTCTGATAAGTTAAGGTTTGAAGTTTAATTTGTCTGATATCATAGTTGCTACTCCTGCTTGTTTTTGAGTTCCATTAGTGTGGATTACCTTTCTGCATCTCTTCACCTTTAGTTTGTGAGTATCTTTATTTGTAAAGTGTGTTTCTTGCAGGCAGTATATAGATGGATTATGATTTTTAATCCATTTTGCCACCTTCTATCTTTTGATTGGGGAGTTGAGGCCATTTATATTCAGCATGATTATTGAGAGATGATTTTTAATTCATAACACTTTGAGTTTTAATTTCTGTTTGAGGTAGTATTTGCTCTTCTTTGCTTAGTTGTTCATTTGATGTAAATCATTGTTTCTCTGGTTATGGCATTTCTTCTTTGTAATTAATTTCTTTGAGTATTTTTCTCTAGTGCTGGTTTGGAAGAAATAAAGTCTTTCAGTTTCTGTTTGTTGTGGAAGGTTTTTATTTCCCAGTCAAATTTGAAAGATATCTTTTCTGGGTAGATAAATCTTGGCTGGGAGTTGTTTTCTTTCAGAGTTTGGAGTATGTGTCCTTGATCTTTTCCTCTCATTGCCTTTAAGATTCTCTCCTTGGCCTCTATATTAGTCACTTTGATTATTATGTGGCGTGATGAACCTTTTCTCTGATCTTTTCTATTGGGAGATCTATATGTTTCCTGTACCTGTGTGTCAACTTCTTTTTCTATGTTTGAAAAATTTTCTAATATTTCTTCTCAGAATAGATTATTGATTCATTTGGTTTCAGTTTCTTTTCCCTCTTCTATGCCTATTTTCTTAGGTTTGCTCTTTTAAGATTGGCCAAGATCTCTTCAAAGTCCAATTCATGTTGTCAAATTGTTTTTTCTAAATTATATACCATGTGTTCACTTTTAGAGAGGTAATTTTCTAAGAGTGAGATTCTGTTTTCCATGTGGTCTAGTCTACTGTTGATAGTTTGTATTGGTACCTTCATTTCAATTATTGCATCCTTCACTTCCTTCAGAGCATCCTTTTGATTCCTGTTCAGGGTGTCAGATTCTTTGTTCATTTGATCCTTCATCTCTTTAAGGCTCTCTCTGAATTCTTTTTGGAAATCCTGTATCATTTCTACTATGAAAGTTCTGAATTGTCCTTCTGGCAATCTTTGCAATTCTGTGTTGGTGCCTTCTGTTGTAGAGTTGTGGGAGTTCATTTTTTCTTTGCTATTCTTCCTTCTCATGATTTCAGGTTCCTTAAATTAATATCTTTGTTGCTTTTGGTAGCTCTCTCTCACTCTGTAGGTTTCCTATGTCTAATCTCTCTCCCTTTATTGTATCTTATTCTGGAGGTAGATATTTGCTTCTAGGTAAGCCTTAAAGGTGAATAGCCTTTACTGAATGGTTATTCTAAGCTCACTGTTGTGTGTTTATTACCCTTTAACACTGACTTTGAAATCTATGTCCAGTATCCCCCCACTGTTGTTCTGCCTGTAGATCATCAGTACTGGGTTGCAGTTACTCTAGGTTTCCTTATGCCCACTGCAGTGGTGATGTTGATGGGTTTCAAGTGTTACAGTTCAGGGACCTGTCTGTCACCTCTGTAATAGGGAGTAGACTCAGAGGTGTGAGCTGGACCATTTGTGCCCTGTAGGCAACCAGTGCCACTAGTTCCTCTCCTGCTGCAAGCGTGGGTCTCCGCGTTCTTCAATGGGCCTGTCCTTATGTCTCTCTCTCTCTGTCTACACATATGGAGAGTGTTGTCAATGCGTGACAACGTGCCTGTGTCTCTCTTTGCCTACAGAAGTGACAGACCTGACTCTGTGCAAACACAGAACTCTGCATTTTCCACAGAGAAGTCTGGGTTGGTCTGATTTTTCTCCAGGTACCACTACTGTGTGTCCTGTGGTGATCCCCAGAAACCCTTCAAAGGTGCTGTGATCTGCAGGTTCTAGGTCTGTCCCGCCCGAATGTCCCTGAGGGCTGTCTGCTTATCCACACTTCTGCTGTGTCTTACAGCAGACCCCAGTCTCACTTCCACAGGGGTGATCCGCAAAGTCTCAGACCCTGTGAGTCTACTGCTTGCCATGGGATTCCCTGTGGCTGCACTGGGTGGTCTTCCCCTGGGGCAGCTGGTTGACTTACAGTCTCATTGAGCACTGTTCTTAATCTCTGGGGAAGGGGGTGGGATCAGCCACTGCCACAGGTTCTGGTCAGGCCTCCGGCACTCAGGTCTCTGTCCAGTGTGGAGCAAGCAGCCGCTCGCTATCATCGCTGATGATCTGCAGTTGCTGGATTCACAACAGGTCACTGGCCTTTTTGTTGGTGGTCTGTGGAAGCCACAATGCTAGCAGCTGCTAGTGCGGCTCAGCCAAGATGGCATTGCCACCGCTGTTTGGGTCTCTATCGAGCATGGAGCGAGTTGCTGCTCACCCTTGCCGCCAATGATCTGCAGCTGCTGGATTCACTACAGGTCGCTGGCTTCTTTGCTAGCAGTCTGTGGAAGCCACACTGCCAGTAGCCGCTGGCGAGGCTCAGCCAAGGTGGCACTGCCAAGATGGCACCGCTGTCAGCCCCCAAGTTTATTTTTAAAAACAAAACCTACCTAAAAACAATGGTAGTCTTCTTCAAGATTCATTTTGTTAGTCATATTTTCATCACTGTGACCAAAATATCTGAAAAAAGAACAACCTAGGGGAGGAAAGATTTATTTTGGCACATAGTTTCAGAGGTTCAGTCCATGGTCAATTGGCTCTAAGACAGAAAAATCATGGTGTCAGGGAGTAGTGGAGGAAAGCTGCTAAGCTCATGGCAGCCTGGAAGCAGATAGATAGATAGATCGATGATAGATAGATGATGATAGATGATGATAGATGATAAATAGATAGATGATAGATAGATAGATAGATAGATAGATAGATAGATGATAGATGATAGATAGATAGATAAGGATACGGGACAGATGTAGTCCTCAAGCCATTCCCCAAGTGGCCTACTTCCTCCAGTCAAACCCCATCTTTCTAGTCAACACCAAGTAATCCATTCAAATCATTGATCCATCAAATGTCCATTGATGAGATCAGAGCCATCATAGTCCATTTTTTCAGCTCTCAACATGAACTTTTGGGGAGATATTTAGATCAAAACCATAACGCTCATTTTTTATCAGTTACCTTTCTATCCCTATTTTATTCCTTACACCATACACATGATTACTTCCCTAATAAACCACTTAAACCTAAACCCTTGCCTCAGGGTATGCTTATAGGGGAATCCAAACCAAGGAAATGGGTATGTAGGTCCTCTGTGTCAGCCAGTGTCCAATATCCCCTTTTGGACACATAATGGGAACTTTCAAAGTCCTTCTATAAATGGTTAGAACATAATGTCTTCAATAGCCTGAGATTGATCACTGAGAGGATGAATTTGCTTCAAACTCATGCTTCTGTAGAAAACAGAAAGTTTCATGAAAGAAGGTTATGGAAGGTACATCTCAGAAAAGGAAGAGAGTTTTTGAAGTCATATTTATCATGAAGTAGATTGGTCTGCTTCATGAGTCAGTGGGCTTCTAATCAATGTATGTATCCAAATGAAATTTGTCTGGTGAATTCTTATTAGGGATATTAAATATTAATTTATCATATGACAGGGACAGACTGGCATACTTTAAGTTTCCTTCATGCTCTTGCATTTTTGAAACTTGCGATTAAATACAGAAATGCTGAAGCTCCGGGAAAGGTAACCAAAGCAATCATCAGGAATTGATGTATTCCAGAAAAGAATCCATATCAAAGTGTGATGGAAGAGTTCAGAAAATTGTTCCCTACTCAAATCTTCCTAACTGATTTTAAAGGATAGTTTTCCAAGGGCTCTAAAATTATTGTTGTAGAGAACAATGACTCATAGACCACAGTGACACATCTTCATACCTGCAGAGAAATTGACCCAGAGTTGGACAACCATAAGCTCCTCCAGGAAGAATTATGTCACAATTGTCTGGTTTGCCAGTGTCCTTCTATACTTTAGCCTAAGAAAACTGTGGGGAAAAATAAAAGATTTTATTGCTCTCAAAATCATGTCGAATCTTTATTGGGGTACTTATCTAGTTATCAGCACTAGTTTCAAACCCTGGTGACGTGAGTAAATCTTATTAGTGTCATATTCATTGAAAATACTTATCTGACTTGTGAACTTAGAGAGTGGGTCCTTCTTATTCCCTAAAGAATGAAAATTTAAAATTTCATTTGGGAACTGGCAAGGGTGATGGAGATTAGGGGTTATCAAAAATACCAGAAAGAGACGCCGGGCGTGGTGGCGCACGCTTGTAATCCCAGTACTTTGGGAGGCGGAGACAAGAGGATCCGGGTTTGCGGCCAGCCTCAGCTCTCTTTCACTCTCTCTCTCTACCTAGTGAGGCCCTCCGCAACTTCATGAGACCCGGTTTTAAAATAAAGTATAAAAAAATAGGGCCAGGGGTGTAGCACGGAGGTAGAACGCCCCTGGATTCAATCCCCGGTACCGCAAAAAAGAAAAAATACCAGAAAGAGGACTAATAATTTAGAAACTTAAGCAATATTGTTAAAAATATGTTCAAAGAATGTCAAAGCAAAAGCTTGTGAGTGGGTATTCTGGAGGGGAAAGATGGGATTAGCGCATATGCCACTGACAGCAGGCCAGCATTCTTCTCTTAATTCTGTTCCTGTAGGCTGGGTACCCTGGTGCACTCCTGTAATCCCAGTACTTGGGAGGAGGAGACAGGAGGATCACAGGTTAATGCATGGTAACTTAGCAAGACCCTCAGAAGCTTAATGAGACCCAGTTTCACAGTAAAATAAATAAATAAAAAGGGCTGGGAATATAGCTCGGAGGCAGATTGCACCTAGATTAAACCTTCATTACCTCTCTCTCCAAGCAATTCTGTACCTATCTCACAGAGTAACAGCAGATAAATCAGTTCCCTTCACTGGGTTTCAATTTTTTTAAACATAATAAAGGAAGGGATCTGCCTACTGATTGCTAAGTTCTCTTCAGCTTTAAAAGTGTCTCTGCTCACCTATCTGATGTTTCCCTTATTTCTGATTCTCATTCTAGCTTCCACATATAAGAGAGAACACATATCTACTCATTCTTTGGGACTGGGTGTACTCACTTATTATGATATTCTTGAGTTCCATCATGGCATTTGCAGTTTTATCCACTATGATCTTTTCCAAAGCATTTTCCTATACATTTACTTAATTATGTGACAGAATGCACACATAACAATTACATAAATAAATATGTATATGTTTATGTATATGCTTATGCAGGCAAGCAGATGGATTTTGCATTAATATATATTTATAATATATATTTATACAAAAATGTAAATAATCATGTGCATATATATCTACATATATCTCCATATATGTACATATATCTCTCTATATTAAGTGTATAAGGAAAGTAATAAAGGAGACTTCAGAAAATCGACTGGAGGTGGGGGGAATACAATATTAAAATAAGTTAGAATTAGGGAAAAGAGTAGCCCCACCTTCATCAGTTGAAGAAGACTTCCTGAAGTATGTAGAATTTCATTAATTATTTGACTGATGAATTCTCAAAACTTTATGGATTGATGGTATTGGGGAGTCTGTGGTCACTGCACCAGGAAAAAAATATCTAAAAGGAGGCTTGAGTGTGTGGAATAACCCACTTAAGACAGCATTAAAGGCA
Source organism: Glis glis (assembly GCA_004027185.1). Lineage (NCBI taxonomy): Eukaryota > Metazoa > Chordata > Mammalia > Rodentia > Gliridae > Glis > Glis glis. The sequence goes on from PVJS01029272.1 coordinate 8,736, forward strand.
TCATGACAATTAGCGTAGGAAGATATTTTATAGTTAGATTAGAAGACAAATTTAATATTAACTGTGTTTTGGCAATATACTTTTGCTTGGCATCTATTTTCATCCATGTTTGAGAAATAACTTGAAATTTGGGAAATAAATAAGGTGTACTGGGAAAATAAGTGCCAGGAAAATAAATAAGATGTTGTTTCTGCTTTCAAGAAGCTGACAGCATGCTAAGGAATAGATAGTAAACAAAAAGTTTAATTATAAAAACGTGTATGAAGTTCAGTGTAACAAAAAAAGGAGTGGAGGAGGAAAGAAACAAACAAACAAAAAAAGAGCATAAGGAACTTGATGGCAAAAAATAGAGACAACTAGGTAAGTACAAGTCATCATAGGGAGTCAACATGATTAAAATGTGAAGTGAGGGTCTAAGTGTGACTGTAGAGAGGGTAGAAACACTGGACGGAAAGATGTAAATTTCATGTTAAGGATAGGGGAATTTACCTTGTTTTAGACTGAGAAGTACCATAACTTTTATTAATTTGCATTTGTTGGAAGTTAGTTTGGAGGGAGACCAGACAAAATATAGGGAGGGAAAAAATCTATTATATCATCCAGATGAGAAAATATAAGAGTCAGAATACAGACATACAGTGGGGATGGAGAGAAAAGGGCTGGATTAGTTTTCTGTGGCCACTGTAACAAATTCCCACAAATTTTGACATTAAAAACAGCAAAAATTTGTCCTTTCCCAGTTCTGGAGGTAGTTTAAAATCAATCAGTAGAACTCTGTTCCCTCTAGAGGTTCATGGAAAATTCCACTTCTTGCCCCTTTCTAGCTTTGGGTGATTGTTGGCATTGCCCACTTTTCTCTGATTTATATTACATTGCTCTGAATCTATGCCTTTGTATTCACATTATCTTCTCCTTCATGTGTCCTAAATCTCCTTCTGCCTTACTCTTTTAAGGATATTTGTGATGACATTTAGGAATCATCTCAATCATCCAGGATGGTATTCTCATTGTACAATCCTTAACTTAGTCACATTTGCAAAGACCCTTTCCCCAAATAAGAATGTTTATAGGTTCCAGTAATTAGGATGTGGACATATCTTTGGAGAGACCATTTAGCCCACTACAAAGACAGATGGTATATATATATATATAGTATGGAAAAGCTGCAATAGCAAGGATCATGGAGAAAAGTCAGGTCTGAATAGATACAGTTCTACCTTAGATAACTGTGTGCATGATTGTGCTACCAACAAGAATAGAAAATAATAAAGGAAAAAGAGGTGTGTGGATTATGATGATGAGACTTATTCTAGACTTAATGAGTTTAATTTCCTCTTGTTCATCCAACTAAAACATATGATTTTGAAGTAAAGAAAAGGGTCTGTCAGGCCACCATCTATAAATAAGCCAATGAGATAAATCAGAGGAAATGTGTAGTAACATGAGTAGTAGGTCAATAATATGAACGTGAGGAACACTAACTTGTAGAAGGTGGGAAAGTACAAGGAAGAACAACAGAGATTTAAGGTAGAGGAGGAAATGGTTGTATATGAAATGGGAAGGAGTTGCATATACAGCTATAAGTTCCAAGGAAAGGAAAATATCAAGACTCAAAACTATAAAATGTCAAGTTCAATAGACTCTTAATAACAATAGTTGACATTTCATAACTACAAGGTTTTGCACTAAGTGTTTTATATGCATCCTGGAATCTTCAAAACTGTCCTGTAAGTCATTCATGGGAGAGTTTTGATTCAAGAAACAATGCTATTCAATGGCAGGACTTGGTTCAATTGCAGGCAGGTCTGTCTGACTCCTGAATTATGATCCTTGTCAATCTCCTATATTATTTCCCTTTTTGGCAGTAGTTGAAGAATGAGTGGGGAAGAGGGAAAGAGAATGACATGAATGTAACAAAGGATTTACTGATCAGATTTGGCTGATAAAGGAAAGACAGAGACTCATGGTCGATAGAGAGTAACTGTAGGTCAAATTATTTTTAAAGAACTTGTGAGACATTAGCTCTTTACAGTATGGAGGAATTATCCAATAAAGAAAGGCTTAGGGATAAGGAGAAAGGGTATTACTGAAGGTTGTGGGAAAGAGGTAGGGCTCAGAGGCACAGGTGGTTGCACTGACTCTTCAGTCTCGGTTTTCTCAAATGAAAAATGTGGGCAATAAAATCACCACTTACCAGAGAGTAGTGCAGATTAAAAGCAATAACATCCTAGGAGCACTTTGTAAACTGTTAATTACCATACTAATTAGTGGTTTGTTAGCCTTAAAAGTATATCTAGTGGAGATGGATTTGTTGGAGAGAAAACACAAAGAAACCAGAATTTATCTATTCATGTGGGTTATTAAGGTCTCCAAGCTGCCCTTGGCAGGGGCTAAGTGGGGAGTGAGGGGATCCTAAATCAGAGAACCTATGTTTATTGTGAAATCAAGTGGCAAACAATCATGGGTTGCATTATTCTTGATTTTGTCTATCTTCTATTAATAGATAAATCCAAACCAGGCCATTTTTAGTTGAGACTAGAAGGGAAAGTATCAGCTTTCATATATACACATGCTAGAGGGAAACAAGATTAGGTTAGGTGTGCTGATGTTTTAACAGCTGACTTTTGGGGTGGAAAAGCCCTTATGTAACATTTTCTGATGTCCATGGAAAATTACTTCCAAAAGCAAAATTGAAAAGAAGTAGGGACAGTCAACCCTTGTGAGTCAAAAAGAGTCTATACCAGCACATTATCAGGAGTATGTAAAGGAAACTTGTGGTTTAGAGAGTGAATATTTTGATTCCCATTTTGGGAGAGGAAATAGAAGTTTAGCAGGATGGAAAGTATGGCCTTAATTTTACACAGCTAGCCCATGGGAAAAACTGTAGGCTAAAACAGTACTTAATATGTCAAACACTATGTGTCATACTTCATCTTTAATCCTGAATGAAGTGTTGAGATTCCAAATCCCATATTCTTTTTGTAAACGTCTGTGGTTAGTTTTAGTTAGTTACCTCTGACTATTTCCACTTCCCTTCTTGTGAGGCATAATCAGAGGCCTTTTGTGTTTAATATTGTCAAATTCCAAAAGGACATAAAAGATGAATAAATATTTCCAGCTCATATTTTAGGCTCAGCAATAAAAAATGAAGATGAAAACTGATATTGATGGTGTGCTGGTATTAGTTCTTATGTTGTAGTGAAGACAGATGTACACATCAATGACAGGTAGAGCTTAGGCCAAGATAGGCCTTTCCTCATTGACACTTATATCATTAAAGAGGAGAAAAGAGTGTGTCCCCTCTGAGATCAGTTCACTCACAAGTCAAAGAGAGAAAAAGGGCGGTTGCTTATATCCAGTTACTATTTCTAAACTCAGCATTGTTACATCATTTGAATTTTCTTTTTATGGGAATTACTCCAAATTCATTTTAAATCCTTCAATACAATATAAAAAGGAAAACTCATTCTATGAGAACAGTATTAATCTGATATCAAAGCAAGACAAAGGCATTACAAAAAATAAAATGCGAAATCAACATCTTTTATGAATACAGATACAAAAATTTTCAACAACATACTAGTAAACTAAATCCAGCAGTATATAAAAAGGATTATAAATTATAAGCAATTGGGGTTGATCCCAGGAATGCAAGGTTGGTTCAACATAAAAAGCAATTAATGTTGTATAGGGAAAATAACCACATTAGCATTTCAATAGATGCAGAAAAATAATTGAATCCAATACATTTTCATGATAAATACACTCAACAAAATAGGAGAAGGAAATGCTCATCCACAAAATGCAAGTGGAGCTTCCTAAGAATGGACACACCAGAAATGGAGACATCTCCTCCCTAAAAAACTGTGACTGTGTTTAACCAGCTGGATTTTCTGACACCTACTTAGAAGTGCCACTTAACAGATAGACAGTTGCTATGATGAGAGAAATACAAGGAAAATTTTTGAAGCAGACTTGAGTGGATTGTATGGCGTAACAAAATTATATAGATGTTGACTTGACTTGAATTCTACCTTCCTTATTTCATAGCTATCTGATTTGGGATATCTTAAACAATATAAGACCCATATTCCTCATTAGTAAAGCAAATATAATAATACTTATTTTGCAAGGTTTTTACAGAATCAGGGCTAACACGTGTGAAGGGTCTATCATGTCAGCCTCAGATTGGTCACCACATAATAATTATACTAATATTAATTATTAATTTTAGTAATATTTATTTTAATAGTTGTAAAGAACAGGATGGTAATATGAAAGGGATTGTCAGGTTGACTAAGGAGTACCCACTTAAATTGAGTGGAGTGGCTATCAAAAGAGAAAAAAAATAGTCTCTCTAGTTTATTTTTATGGCAGCTTGTGCAATTATAGATAAGTCATGAGCCTCATTCTGGACTCCACTTCTCTCCTCTGTGGAATGGAGCAGGTAAGTTAAGTGATCATCAGAATCTCTCTTAGCTCTAAAATTCAGTGACTCTACAAAGTGGGATATGGCAAAGCTGGGGGGGGGGAGTGGGAGAATGCCAAGTGCAACCTTTTGAGTATAATTGCAGCACCCTTTTGAATGCAAACTCCAGTTTATTTCTACCAAAGTTAAGGAGACGAAAGAACATTATATGACGTCACACTCCTTTTTGGCTCTGAAAGGCTTCCAGATTGTGTCTAATTTTAAACCACTTTCTGCAGGCCAAAGAGGTGCCTGTGGACAGCTTGATGATAAATCTTTCAGCACACACAGCTCTTCTCCTTGTCATCTCAGTATGAGGAACTTGAGCGCGTCAAGCTTCCTCCTCCAAAGTCGTCAATCTGGCACCCGTCACCAGCATCTGAGTCATTATAAAAATATTTAATTCTCCTGAGATGAATTGGCAGAATGTCCAAATAGAGGGAAGAAATGGTGCAGGGGGGATGGAAAAGGCTGTTTTGCAGGACTTCTACATGGCTCAGAATCCAATAAGCTTTCTTAGAAGGAAGCCAAACACAAGGGGTTCCATCATCGTCAGTATCACTAGCATCATTTTGGACAGATCTGGCAGTCATGTTAGTAACCCATTGATTGCCCAAGCCTCACATTTCTCTAAGATTATCTCCTATGAGGAGCTTTATCTTCATTAATTCTTGGTAGCTCTACATTATCAAAGTCACAGTTAAGGAGCTGATCACCTTATAGACCTGTCCCACTTTTAAAATTTCCAACTCAGGAATTCCTCATTATAATCACAACCTTAAAAGACCTTTCATAGCTTCCCACACCTATAGGATGATGTTCGAAGCCCTTACTCTCAGAGATCAATTGTCATCTCTCTTCAATCTAATTTCCCTTCATCAAGACATTTCCATTGCTCTGAACTGATCATGACTCTTGGCTTTATGTTCACCTTGTTCTGGAATTTCTTTTCTTACTATCTTTACTTCAGAGTTTCTCAACCTTAGAACTAGTTACACTTTGGCCAGATAATTCTTTGTTGTGGAAGCTGCTTGTGCACCATAGTAAGGTTTTGCAGCATTCCTGAGCTCTGCTCACTGGAGAGTAATAGCATACCCCAGGTCATGACAAAGAAACCATTTTTGCTGGGTATGGTGCCTGTAATCTCAGTACTTGGGAAGCTGGTTCAGGAGGATTGCAGGTTTGAAACAAGCCTCAGCAACTTAGTGACACTCTCAGCAACCTATGAGACCCTGTTTCATAACAAAAAATAAAAGGGCTGGGGGTGTAGCTCAGAGGTAGAATAACTTAATTTAGGCATTAATTCTGCTATTCTTTGGTCCTTTTTATCCAAATTTAATGTCTGGGTTCTAGATCTTGAGCTATTCACTGTGTCAGCTGTGAGTCACACTCTATTTTGCCTTCAAGATAGTCCTAAGAATCTTTAATTTATGTCTCCTTACATTTTTATTTTTCCTGAGGGGAAGTGTGGTCATAGACCACACAGTAGAATAGCTGGGACTTAAAACTTGGTTTTATGATACAGGGGTTTCTTGATACAGGACTACCCAGAAGTAGTCTTTCAATTATAAGCTCAGATTTTTAAAAACACTGCTTCTTGGTCAACAGTCTCACTGATGTAATCCAAAATGACTGACCATACAACTTAGAGGAAGGAAGATTTATTTGCTCACAGTTTTTTGGAGATACCGGGTTTAGTCCATGTGATCTGTGGATCCCAGAGCATGGTGGCGGAAGTCAGAGAAAGGAAGAGAACATGGATCTGCTCTCACATCGTGGAGGCTGGAAAACAGGGAGGCCAAGCAAGGGATTTAAAGACACAAGCACAGTCCCTAAGGTCACACCCCCAGGGATCTACCTTTTATACCCACACCCCACCAGCCTAGGTTACCACCCAAATAAATCCATTATAATGAATTTATCTACTGAGAAGATTACAACCCTCCTGACTTAACTATATTAACCCTGAGCTCTTCAGGGTACAATTTATATCTGACCACAGTGCACTGTCTATAAAAGAATGAATTGAAAACAAGGGGTCTTCCAGTTCTATTATTGCTAACCATTGCCTCTACCTCATGAGCCCTTTCTCAGCAGCCATCTCAGGCACCACAGTGGGCTGGCTTGAATGCAGTCTCCAGGCAAAGCCAGGGCAGGTGCACTTTGAGGAGGAAGGCTCCTGGGAAGGCAAAAAGCAACCAAATAATAAGAATATACCATGAATCCAAAAGTGGTCTTAGCCTTTTAGACATATGATCTCATTTAATTATCACAGTCATCCTCTGATTAGATTTGGTCTTTCTTGACAAATGAAAAAACCTGGGACTCAGAGAGAAGGCATGATCCTCTCAGGCTCATCTGGTTATTAAGTAGAAATTGAAATCTAAACATGATGTCCAGGGTGCCCTCTCCTTACCCCTCTCTGAACTACTCCATTCAGACTAGCAGGGTAGGAACAATGATACATTTACTTATTTATTTACATTAAGATTAAATTCATACAGCTTCCAGCTGGGCATGGTTGCGATCACAGGTTTGAGACCAGCCTCAGCAACTTAGTGAGGCTCTCAGCAACTTAATGAGACCCTGTTTCAAAGTAAAAAAATAAAATAGGGCTGGGGGTGCAGCTCAAAGGTAGACTGCCCCTGGGTTCAATCCCTAGTACCACCAAAAAAAAAAAGAAGGAAAGGAAAAGAAAGAAAAAAATTCATATATTCCCCCAGCCACACGTTCATCTCTTGTGTGCTTTTCGCCTTGCCTTCCTCAATATTCCATGTGAAGCTGAAATCAATCTGAAGGTCAGTTCATAGTGCCACACTCATCTTTCTTCTCTTGGCAACAGGGACTTGCTTCCCCCATCTCCCAGGAAAACAAGCCTACTGGTGGCTCCCAGACCCGTGTATGTGTGTGTGTGTGTGTGTGTGTGTGTGTGTGTGTGTGTGTTACTGGGGGATTGAACCTGGGGGCATTCTACCTCTGAGCTACACCTCCAGACCTTTTACATTTTTTGTGTTTTGAAAACAGGGTCTGACTAGGTTGCTGAGACTGTCCTCAAACCTACAATCCTCCTATCTCAGCCTCCCAAGTACTGGGATTACAGGCATGCACCACTACACCTGGCATTCCCAGACCCTTTTAAATTTCACATTCCATAAAAGTTTTAGAGAAGCCGTTGGGAATGTTGTTTTAAATCTGAAAGTAAGTAAGAGTCTGATGATGGCTAATTAATGTGTTGGAAAACAGAAATAGCCAAAGAATAAAATATATTTGGCTCCAAATACTAGATCTGCCACTCACTCATTATAGCAATGCAGAGAAAGAAAAAAAAAAAAGAAATACATTTTCTACCACTCTGAGCTTTTTTCTATTTCATCATCTGGAAAAAAGAGGACAATAGTAACTACTTTATCACTGATACAATAATGATAATTACATAGTTGTCTTGAAGATTAAGCAACATGAAACAGTTGTATACTTAGCCCTGACCCATGCATAGTATGTCTTCAATTTACATATCAATTTTCATCGGACCATCTAGGGAGGACTAACATTTTTAAATTCAGTTTTACTCATCTGTAAAATAAGGGTAGTATTCCTTTGTGGGGTTGCAGAGATGGTCAAATGAGACATATAGGAAAATACCCAGTGTAATGGTAATGAATGTTTAAAGTATGTAAATTGATAAATGTTATGAAAAAGTCAAACAATTAGATGTAGACATTCATCCCTTATGTGTCTCCTTCCCCCCAATTCTTCGGCTGTGTTTCATCCCTGAGTGTCCACATTTTTAGAATTATTTTCAATAGAGAAGCCCTGATGCTCATTCCCATGCATATGAAACTCAATCACAGAGCTGGAGAGACGAGTTTAAATGCCATGGTTCTCTGAGGAAATAATCAGAGATGTGCACTTGTCTCATCATCACAGTGTTATTTCAGTATTAAAATGTCATTAAACCCCACAATCTACCAGCAGAGAACTGGAAATTAAATTATAGAATATCTACATAATTAAATCTCATACAGCCAATAAAAAGCATCTTACACAGGATGTTTGACAAACTTGTCTGATCACAGGAGTCTTCAGGGGTGATTTGCAAAAATGTAATCCCCAACATAAAAGGGCCAAAACAAAATCTCCATGAGTGGAAACCGGAAATATTTATCAAGTGATTTTGCGATCAGGTGAGTTTATGAAATTCTGTTCTAGAAAGTATATTTTAATGCTGAGGGAAATATTGTTAAATAATATGTATCATAAATTTAAACTTGGCAAAAAATTGTAAAAAATAAAAAAAACAACAACAGTAGCTCTATTTGGGTATTGAAATTGCTATTGCAGTCATTTTGAGCTTGGTTTTTGGTATCAGAAGACCTGGTTTAAATCTCAGAACTGTTATTTGCTATGTTTCAGTAGACAAGTACTGAAATCCTCTGTGCCTGAGTGTTTTCATCTTGGAAGTGGGGAAAATTAAAATATGCATCTTATTAGTCATTGTGAGGATAAAATAATATGAAGAAATACAGTTTACCATCAACATTATTAGGCGGACTTCTGCTTCCAGACATTAAGAAATAAGATAATAAGATATAGCATTACCATTACCAACTAGAAAACTAGAAAAAACATAAGAACAATTATTTGTAGGAATTGGGCAGTGGACAGCTTAGGGTTGTGAGCTACAAGGAAGTTGAAACAAAGGAAGTGAGTTTCTATCAGTGCCCAGGCTTTTGCCTGGAGATAGTTCCCACACTGCTACAGGGGGTGGAACTCACATAGGGCCCAAGAGTCTTGCTGAATTTAAGAGAGAAATTGTCTGATGTACAATTACAATGCACCTATCAAAGTAAAAATAAAGAGAGAGAGAGAGAGAGATTGAAAGTTTGGGAAGAAAGATGGTAAGCATTTGTAAGGCAGAGTGCCCAAGAGGAGAAAAAGGTCCAGGAATCTGCATGAGTGGCCCTGTGTGTGTTTGGCTGAATTACTACTATATGTATACATAAGGTGAAACCCCAAGAGGCCAGAAGATAACTTTGGAAGAATGGAAAATTACCAGGGAGCTGCAAGATGAACAACACTCACGTTCATCCAGGGCTGGTAATTGCTCAGGCTCCCTCTAGCCAGAGCAAGGAGAGTGAGGAGTATGGGTGAATACATGAGATGTTTAGTGTAGACCCCATAAGGGTCATGCCTTAGTAGCTGGGATAAATTAGCCCTAGAATAAAAGCTGCTCTAGTCCCCAGAGGAGCTTAGAATCAAACCTTCAAATCAGTGATGCACAGCCCAGCCAACGGGCTCAATCTGGCTGAACCACTGTTTCTGAAAATTAAGATTTATCAGAACACAGTCATGTCCATTTGTTTACATCTTGTCTTTAGACACATACCTGCTTCAACAGTGGAACTGAGAGTCTCAAAAGACATCCTAACATCTAAAATATTTACTATTTAATACTCACGACATAGAAAGTTTGCTTACCCCTCGCCAAGTAATCAAACTAATCATAAAGTAATTTAAGTCCTAAAAGGGGAAAAAGGGGGGCTAGCACTCCTTAGGGTAATTTAACAATCCAAACTTATAGCAATATAAAAATGATAATTTCCTCTACTCAGTAAAAATTTACTAGACAGGTGCTCAGAGACCTTCAGAGTTGGCTGACTGTGAAGAGGTTATGGTTGCCCTCCAGAGAGCCCAGAGAACACAGGCCTCTGGAGCCAATTGGATGGATTTTGTTACAAATGCTGATGAAACCAATTATAGAATCTTCAGAAATGTAGAATCATACACACTGCAGGACTTGCAGAAATGATTTACTTGCTCAGTCTTGAGAGCAAAGGACCTTGAGCTCCTGATGAGGTGTCTGCACAGCTGAGACCTTATAAGTGGTTCAATGACCTTGAAATGTTGTCACCTCATAGCCAAGACCTCTGGTCCAAAAAAAGACATCCTGAGGTTATTGGAATGTGTGCAGAATAACCTCCCATCTGATGACAGTCAGAGCTTCAAAATAACCCAGCCATGTCTGGACTGGGAAAGGGTAGTTTTGGACTGGGAAAATGTAACATTTGATGATTTTTCTGAGGGAATGTGAAAACTTAAATGGCTATGAATTTCTCAAGAGTTAAAAAAGTTCTGCACTAAAAAAATAGCCTTCAAAGCTAAGGTATATTCTTAAAAAGTAAAAAAATATGCAAGAAACTTATAAACTTTTCCAAGCAGTTTAGAACTCCTAGAAATCTGTTGTCCCCAAGAGGCACCAAACTGAAACCCAAAAGAAGTTTCAGGAAATGTCAAAGAAATTAGGTCTCTTCCATAAAACTTTGACTTTTGCAAGAAGATGAAATTCTATGAAGTGGCCAAGAAGCCACCCATGAATGGGTACCACAAGTTCTACCAGGATTTGTATTCTAGTAAGCAGCTCACAGGCCCCTCTGTGGAATGTAGACATTGGCAGATACTGTAGGGCCTCCTGCAGAGCCTGAAGGGATATTACAAAAGTGAGGTTAAGGAGTTGTACAAGCCAGACAGGGTGTACCTGGGTCTCTGGCTAAAGAGTTTTTGACCCAAGGAATATGCTGCATGTAAGAGTCTACTTCTAATAAGAATAAGAATATGAGCATACATAGAGGTTTGAACCCCAAGTTCAGATGAGTAGATCTGCAGTCTTCATCCTCAAAGACACTGCAATAAGGGTGTGGGGAGGAGCAGGGATTGCAGGCTCCTGGGACATATTCTTCAGAGACCATAAGGGTCAGCTATCATTCCTCAAGGGATCAAAAAAGAATAAGAAGAAAGATGGAGAGGAGGACCAAGGGCGAACCTCCTCAGACCCCAGTAGTGCAGATAAAGATGAAGAGGGTAGGCTTGAGGACAGAATTAGTTCATCTTTCAGGGGACTCCTTTAATTCAGACTCCACCTAAACTTGCTCGCATTATAAGAGGTTGGACAGAGATCATCCCAGCAGAAGTCCAGCACATCCATGCCAAAGGCAAGAAACTCTCATCTTTACTCCTTTTTACTTCTGTCTATTTTTTCTTTCCCTTTTTCCTCCTCTTTCTCCTCAATACTAGAGAGGACAGGTTGGGAAGAAAGGAACTTGTAGTAGGACTCTTTATATCAGGTTCTTAAACCTTGGAAGAAGTGACCCTCCTTGGATAATAAATATAGGTATTAGCCAGTATTGCCCCTCTACCCTCCAATACTACTCATGGAGGAACTCCACACAATTATGGCTCTTGGAATAAATGATGAAATAATAGGCTTGTTGGAGGCACAATTTATCAGTCTGAATAATCCTTGATGTAAGAAGATTTGCTCTCATTTTCTTCTTGTAAGTGCTGGTATGGATATACTTCTTAGCTTGTGATCTCTCACCTTCTCTGTGAAACCACCCCTCAGGACTTGTGTACTGAGTCAGGGGTGGGGACTATTTAATGCATTCTCAAGTAAGTACACATACATCTGATGCAATATTAGTAAGTACTGTGGATTGTTTTAACATCAATTTCCTGGTTTGATTTTGTGTGTTGGCTAGTCAAAATGTTACCCGTGAGGGAAACTCGATGAAGGGTTCATGTTTTTGCAGATTCCTGTGAATCTGTAACTCTTTTAATAAAATAAAATTTTGCAAAATCTCATAGAAGAAAAGGGGAAATAGATCAGTCCATAATTAGAGTTTAAGGCTTTAATGCTCCTTTCTTACTAAGTCATAGAACAGCTAGAGAAAACGTGAAGAACTATTTCTTTCTTTTATTTTTGCAGTTCTGGGATCTGCCACTAAGTTACATCCCCAGCCTTGAAGTATTTGAATTTTGAAGTGCATATTAAATATTCAAATTCACCAAAACAGAACATATTCTATGTCTTAAGACAAGTGTCAATGAACTTAAAAGGATTCAGATCATTCAAATTATGTTCACTGACCAAAATTAAATTAAGTTAGAAATCTATAACAGAAAGATACCTGGAAAACTTCTACTAATTCATAAATTAAAAAATACTGTTAAATAAATCATAAATCAGAAAAACAAGAAAAATCTGAGCATTTTGAAATGAATGAAAAAGAAAACAACCTATTGTGTAAGATGAAGCTAAAGCAGTTCTTTTGAATAGATGGTACCAAATGCCAACATTAAAAAAGAAAAATTTCAACTTCCATTTTAAGAAACTAGAAAAGAAGAGCAAATAATACCTAAATAATAAATAGAAATAAAATACTAAACATTGGAGTGAAAATCAATGCAATAAAATATAAAAAATATGAAAGCACACTTGGCTGTTTGAGAAAAAAATAAAAGTAATAAACTCTTCCCAGACTAGAAAAAAAGAGATAAAGTGCAGGTTATCAATATAAGGTACAAGAGAAGTGTTGTCATTGCAGATTATATAGACAAGAAAAGGATACCAGGGGAATATTATCAACATCTTAATGCCAGAAAAAGGACAACTTTGATGGACAAATTCTTTGAAAGACACACACTACCAAAGCTTACTCAAGAAGAACTAGATAACCAGAGTAGTCCTATCTTTATTAAATAAATGCAGTTTGATCTAGATAACCAGAGTAGTCCTGTGTTTATTAAATAAATACAGTTTGAAATTAAAAATATTCTATAAAGAGAACTCAAGACTCAAATGGTCTAGAGTTTTAAAGAATAAACAACAATTCTACACAAACTCTTCCAGGAAGTAAAGGAGGACATGTTACTGGCCCTACTAATTTTATGAACACAGCATTGTCCCTATACCCAAACTAGACAAAGATGCTGCAAAAAAAATAAAAAAGAATTATGGAGACAACTATCACTTATTAACATATATGCAAAAAACTATGTGGAAATAATCTACACAGGAGTATGTCATGATGAACTGGAATTCATACCAGGGATGAAAGGTTGATTTAACACTTTAAGAAATCATTGCTATTTTTCACATAGTCATTTGAATAGATGCAGAAAACAATTGATAATAGTTAGCAGCCATTTATGAGAAATAAGAATAATAAACAAACCTCACAAATAACTAGGATAAGAAGGAAACTTCTGCAAGTTGATAAGGAACACCAACAGAACAACTAAAGCTAATATCTTATTTAATAAGAAAGAAGCTAAATGCTTCTTCCCAAGATTGAAAATATAGCAAAGATATTTCCACTCACCCGTTTATTGAGAATTTTAGTTTAGATCTTACATGGTGCATTAAGCCAAATAAACAATGAAAAGTATATGAATTGCAAAGGAAGAAGTAAAACAGTTTTTGCAGTCAACCTGATGATCTATAAAGAAAATATTAAGGAATCTATGAAAAATTATAAGAGCAAATAACTGAATACATCAACGTCAAAAGATATAAGGTCAATACACGAAAATTATTTATATTTCTATACACTAATAATGAACAATTGGAGAGTGAAATAAAAGCATTTGCAAATAGCATCCAAAGGATAAAATAGGGACAAATGTAACAGTAGAAGACTGATACAATGAAAATTGCAAAACATTGCTGGGAGAATTAAAGAGCTAAATAACAACAGAGATAATTTCATAGAGAGAAACTCAAAATTTTGCAAAACATTGCTGAGAGAATTAGAGACCTAAATAACGACAGAGATAATTTCATAGAGAGAAACTCAATATTTTGAAGATGTCAATTCTCCCCCAAATTACTTTCATATTCAATGCAATTACCGGCACTATCAAAATCCTAGTGGTGTTTTTGAAGAAATTGACAAGCTGCTTATAAAATTTGTATGAAAATGCCAGTCATCCTTAATCAAAAATATTCCTGAAAATAAAGAACACAGTTGGAGAACTCACACTAGCCAACTTCAAGTCTTACTTTAAGGTTATATTAAGACAATGTAATTTCCAATTATATTGGCATAGAGAATATATATATATATATACATATATATATATACATACGTATATATGCATACAGACATATATATATATATATATATATATATATATATATATATGTATTATATACACATTCCTGGTCAATTGGTTTTCCTCAAATTTTCATGGCAATTCCATATGAAAAGGATGATATTTTCCACAAATGATGCTGGCACAATTGATTGAATATCCATATGGGAAAAAAGTAGATCTTGATCCTGATTTCACAGAATACACAAAAATTAACATGAAATAAAACATAGACTTGTATGTAAGAGTTAAAACTCTAAAACCTCTAAAAGTAAATATTGGTAAAATCCTTGTGGCCTTAACATAATAAGTAAATGTTTTTTAAAGAGAAACAAAAGGCACAAAGTTTTAAAATAATAAAATAGATTTTATCAAAATGAAAAACTTTATTCTTAAAAAGCTCCCTCAAGAAAATAAAGTCAGGCATGTGTGTCCCTATCACTCTGAACTACATTGTGATGTGAGACTACAATGTACCAAACAAAGTCAGGGTTGGTTGTAGTTCAGTGGTAGAATGCTTGTATAACGTATGTGGATCCTGGGTTTAATATTCAGAACCACAAAAAAAGAAAAAAAAAAAGAAAGTGATAAGTCAAACCACATACTAGGAAAAATATTTGCATAACAGGTACCTAGTTAAACCATTTGTATCCAGGATATATAAAGGATAGTTATAAGTCAAGGGAAAAAGAAAATAGCCTAATTTTTAAACTGAGAATAAAATTTTAACCAATATTTTACTAAAGAAGATATAAGGATAGAAATCAAGCCTATAGAAGATGTTCAATATTATTAGTTTACAGAGAAATACATTGTCAAATCACATTGGGTTACCACTACACACCCACTTGAATGACAAAAATTTCAAAACCTGACAATTCCAAGTGTTAGCAATGCTGTGGAGCAACTGAAATTCTCATATATCTGGGGCATGAGTGCCAAATAGCACAGCCACTTTGGAAAACAGTTTGGAAATTTCTTATCATGTTAAACAAAGATAATATATAACCTATCAGTTCCATTGATTTTTGCTAAGGGATTTTAAGCATATGTCTACAGAAATATTTGCATTCAACTATCCCTAACAGATCATTCCTAAGTTTAAAAAAACTGGAAAGAATCCAAATGTCCATCAATGAATGAATGGCGATAAAATTACACAGTAATATGCCACCCAGCAATAAAAAAACAACAATGAACTACTGATGCAACTTCAGCCCAGATGACTCTCAAAAGCATTTTACTAAGTGAGAGAAGCCAGCCACAAAATATTACATACTGCATTTTCCCATGTATATGCCATTTGACAAAAGAAACATCTGTAAGTGACAGAAAACAGATTAATAGTTGTAGGTGTCGGGAATAGGAGGAGGTAATTGACTGTATACGGGCCTGAGGAAACTTTCTGAGATAATGGAAATGTTCTATATCTCAACTGTGGTGATTACGTGACTGCCTTGTCAGGTCTCTTAAAACTCTACACTTAAAGTGGATGTATTGTCTTGTACATAAATACAAGGAAATAATGTAAAACAAAAACCAAAAGAACACAAAATACTACTCTGGGAAAGTACCTTTACAGGCTTTTAAAATTTGTTTTGTTTATTAGTAAATTTGTTTTATTTTAGTCAATTAATAGTCCCGGGCTCACAGATGAAAACACTTTCTTTATGCTATGTCCATTTCTCAGTTCTTGTCTCCTTACCGTTCTGAAGCTTTTGAGTTTGTGGACCCATTCCTCCCCCTCCTCCTCCTCCTCCTCC
>PVJS01029273.1:0-11670 GCA_004027185.1 Glis glis
CTCTGTAGTATCCTATGTCAAATCCCTCTCCCTTTATATTTTCTTATCCTGGGGGTAGATGGTTGCTACCAGGTGAGCCTTAAAGGTGAGTGGCCTTTACTGAGTGGTTATTCTCACTTGTTCAGTATAATGTCCATTTGCAGGCCCAGTTCTTGGTCTCCTTCAGTGATTGAGACCCTTGCCTGGTGCCTCTCACTACCTGTGCAAGCGACCAGTGCTGCTATTGCCCCTCTCTCTGCAAGTGTGGGTCTCCGCAGTCTCCACTTGGGCTGTCCCTATGTCTCTCTCTGTCTACACCTATGGTAGGAGGTGCCGGCAGGGTGTCCCGGGCTTGTGTCTCTCTTTGCCTACTGAAACAGTGGTTGTCGCTTTGCCCCGAATCTGTGTAAACACGGAACTCCACGTTTTCCACTGGGAGGGCTGGTTTTGTCCAATTTTCCCCAGGTACCACAGTTGTATGTCCTGTGACTATCCCCAGGGACTCTATAAGGTTGCTGCGACCCCCGGGTTGCAAGTCTGTCCCATCCAAATGTCACCAGGGATTGTCTGCTTATCTAAGCGTCTACCGAGTCCCATAGCAGACTCCACTCCCGCCTCTGCCGGGGCAATCCACACAGTCTCAGCCCCTGCGAGTCCCTGTGTCCACACTGGGTGGTCTCCCCCTGGGGCTGCTCGTTGACTTAGGTCTCGTTGAGCGCTGCTCTTAATATCGGGGGGGGGGGCTCAGCCGCTGCTGCAGGTTCTGGTCAGGCCTCCGGGTCCTGGGGACTCTGCCGAGTGTGGATCGAACTGCTGTTCGCTTTTGTCGCTGATGCTCTGCAGTGCTGGTTTTAGAAGAGCTCCCTGGCTTCCTTGTTGGTGGCCTTCAGAAGCCGCAATACCGGTAGCCATAGGTGCGGTTTGACCACGATGGCTCTGCTGCCGCTTCTGCTGACGCAGCAGTTCAGGTCTGCATCGCGCGTGGAGCGAGTCGCTGGTCGCCTTCAGTGCTGCCATTCTGCGGCTGCTGGACTCACAGCAGGTCGCTGGCATCACCGTTGGTCTTGTGTGGAAGCCGCAATGCTGGTAGCTGCCAGTAAAGTCCTGCCGAGATGGCGCCGCTGCAGCTGCTGTAGCCGCCGCCGTTTGGTCTCTTGAGTGTGGAGCGAGCTGCTGCTTGTTTTCGTCTCTGCTGACCTGCAGCTGCTGAACTTTCAGCAAGTCTCTGGCTTCTCTGCCGGCGGTGTGTGGAAGCCGCAATGCCGGTAGCAGCCGGCGCGGTCCGGCCAAGATGGCGCCACCGCCGTCCTTTAGTTAAGGCGCTTGGAGTTTTTTTGTCCACACATTTTATAACTTACTTGAAATAGACCAATTCCTTAAAAGGCTAACTACCAAAACTCACACAAAAAGTAGATAACCTGGGTATAAATAGCCTCAATATCCCTATATGTCTTAAATAAATTAAACTAATAGTTTTAAATCTTATATAAAGGATGCACCAGTCTAACATGGTTTTATTGGTGAATTGTGTCAAATATATAGGGAATAAATCATATTAATTCTTCATAATCTTTTTCTGGAAAACAGCAGCAGGGGAAACCCTTCCTGATTCATTCTATAAGACCAGCATTACCCTCCAATCAAAACCAGATAAAAATATTCAGGAAAGGAAAACCACAGAACAAAATCCATGACAATAAACTCAAAATTCCTCAATAAAATATTGGTATATAAAATGCAATAACTTATAAAAAGAACCAGACATGATGAACAAGTGGAATGAATTCTAGGTAAGCAAGGCTGGTTGAACATTTTAAAATCAATTAATGTAATCCATTACACCATTACAGTCCATCATAGGCTAAAGGAGAAAAATTATTTGGTCAAATCAATGGATGCAGAAAAAAAGTATTTGACAAAAACCAACACCTATTCATGATTTAAAAAAAAAACTCTCCACAAACCAGGAATAGAGGAGGAATTCTCTCAACTTGGTAAATTACATTTACAAAGAAAAACTACAGCTAACATCATTTCTAATGCTGATAAACTATAAATGTCCCCCTAAAATTGGAAAAAAGCAACGGTATCCACTCTCACCACATCTATTCAACATTGTACTTGAAATCCTATCTAGTGTAGTAAGATAAAAGAGATACACAAATTGGAAAAAAGAAATAAAATTCTTTATTCACAGATGCAACCAACATCTATGTAGAAAACACTAAAAGATTTGTATTAGCATTTTCATCGCTATGACCAAAATACCTGACATGAACAGCTTAGAGGAGGAAAGGTTTATTCAGGTTCACCGTTTCAGAGGTTCAGCCGTGCCCCACCTCTGAATCTTGGTGCATTGCCAACACATGAGTTTTTCTGGGGGACATTCCATATTCTTACCATAATGTTAGTGACCAGCAGTCTTGGTTGTTTTCTTTCCAAAAGAAAGGTTTCAGATGGTAGACAAGAATAGGAGAAGCACAAATGGCTTATTTAGAAAGCTTTTTTCTTTTTTTGTTTTTTGTAGTACTGAGGATTGAACCCAGGGGTATTCTACCTCTGAGATACATCCCCAGCCCTATTTTGTTTTAATTTTTGAAGCAGGGTCTCACTAAGTTGCGGAGGGCCTCACTAAGTTGCTGAGGCTGCTGTGAACCTGTGATCCTCCTGTCTCAGTCTCCCAAGTACTGGGATCACAGGCATGCACCACCACCCAGGCTTAGAAACAGTTTTAAGAGAGGAGACCATGTTAAAAGGAAAAGTTGCACTCCAGAGAGTATGTCTTGGAGCAGTTTGTTTTTTTGAATAGAAAACAGTAATGGTGCCACAGGTAGTGTGTTTTATTAGATCTAGAAACCTTTCCCCTCATGCATTATGTATTTGGGGGACACTTCCTGCTAGTTCAAGCCACAGCTTACAGTGTCTGTGCTGTTTCTACCATGTTGGAAACTTTCCCATCAGTAAGTAAACAAAAATCATAGGTTTAGTGTTCTACCCATGCTCCAAAGTTGGAAATCCCCTTACCAAAAAAAAAAAAAGTTGGAAAGACCAGTTATGCCTAGTTCCCTTTAGATTTAAGAAAATAGTATCTTAAAAGTATGAGTGGAGCCGGGCATGGTGGCGCACACTTGTAATCCCAGTACTTTGGGAGGCGGAGACCGGAGGATCCGGGTTCACGGCCAGCCTCAGCTCTCTCTCTCTCTGTCTCTCTCTCTCTCTCTCTCTCTCTCTCTCTCTCGACCTAGTGAGGCCCTCTGCAACTTCATGAGACCTGGTTTCAAAATAAAGTATAAAAAAAATAGGGCCAGGGGTGTATCGCGGAGGTAGAACGCCCCTGGGTTCAATCCCTGGTACCGCAGAAAAAAAAGTATGAGTCGGGTTATCTAGCACCCCAGATGGAGTAGCTTTTTCTTGCCCCCAGCAAAGAAAGCCCTAATCCTCAACCCTTGCTCATTTCTGCGTAACTACCTAACAATTACAGGGTCTAAAAGATATCCTTTAACAAATAAGCAAGTACAACAAATAGACTGGATACAAGATCAAAATACAAAAGTCAACTCTTTTCCTATATAGCAGCAATAAACAACTAGAATTTGAAATAAAATACTGTACCATTTGCAATAGCTCTAAAAATGAAGTACTTAAGTATAAATCTAACAAAAGATATATAGAATCTGTATAGAAAACTATAAAACACTGATGAAAGAAATCAAAGAATATGAGAATAACTAAGTTAATGTGTTCATAGATTGGAAATTTCAATATTGTAATGATGTCGATTCTTTCCAGGTTTATCTGTCCATTCAATGCAATCCCAAACAAAATCTCAGCAAGCTATTTTGTAGATATCATCAATATGACACTAAAATTTATATGAACAGCTAACTGACCAAGAATAACCAATGCAATACTGATGAAGAACAAAGTTGAAGAACTCACACTACTCGATATCAAAAATTACTATACAGCTACAGCAATCAATATAACATGTAATTGGCAAGCAAATAAACATATAGGGCAAAAGAAGAAAGTAAAGACCTCCCAAGATGGGCCCACACAAATGTAATCAACTGATTTTGACAAAGGTACAAAATAATTCAATGGAGAAAGGACAGTCTTTTCAACAAATAATTCAGGAGAAAACATCCATATGAATAGACATTTCACCAAAGAGCATATAGATAGCAAATAAACACATGAAAACATGTTCAACCTCATTAATCATCAGGAAAATACAAATTAAAACCACAATAATTAGCCAGGTGTGGTGATGCACGCTTGTAATCCCAGTAATTGGGAGGCTGAGATAGGAGGATCACAGCTTCCAGGCCAACCTCAGCAACTTAGTGAGACCCTCAGCAACATAGCAAGATACCGTTTCCAAATAAATACAAAAAAA
This sequence comes from Glis glis, assembly GCA_004027185.1. NCBI lineage: Eukaryota > Metazoa > Chordata > Mammalia > Rodentia > Gliridae > Glis > Glis glis. Next base: position 4,379 of record PVJS01029273.1, read on the forward strand.
ATTACAAAGGGCTAGGGTTGTAGCTTGAAGGTAGAATGCCCCTGAATTCAATCCCCAGTATCAAACCAAAAATACAATAATTTATCACTACACAAATATCAAAATGCATACTATAAAAAGTATTTGACAAACCCAAATGTTGAAAAGCATACAGAGCAACAGGATCACTCATATATTGCTAGTGGGAATATAAACTATCTTCCACTCTGGAAAACAGTTCCTTATAAAACTAAACAATTGTCTAGCACCTGCAATTGCACTACTGGCCATTTATTTCAGAGAAATAAAACATATGTCCACTCAAAATCTGTAACATAGATGCTTCTAGAAACCTTATCTGTAATAGCCCCCAACTAGAAACAACCAAAATTCCCTTCAACAGGCAAATAGTTCAACAGACTGTGGTATATCTATACCATGAAATACTACTCAGCAATAAAAAGTGATGAAATATTCTTATATACAACAACCCGGATGAATTTCAAGGGAATCATGTTGAGTGAAAAAAGCCAAACCCAAAAGGTACCAGGCGTATGAGTCCATTTACATAATTTTATTAAAATAACAAAATTATAGAAATGAAGAACAGATTATTTACTAGGGGTTAGGAAGAAAGAGGGGTGGTAGGATGAGAGGCAGGTATTTCTAGTTTTCTATAAAAGGGCCACAGGAGGGATACTCATGGTAATGGAACCTTTATTGTATCTGCACTATATTAATTTCTATATCCTAGTTGTGATATTGCACTGTAGTTTGTAAGATATTAGTATTGGGGAAAGTAGGTAGAGGGTACACAGGAACTCTCTGTACTACCTCTTAAAATTACATGTAAATCTACAATTATCAACATAAAAAAGTTTACTTAAAAATTTGTAAATAAAACAGATGGTGTCACTGAAACCAAAGAGAGTGAGTAGTACCACCAAAGTTTTGATTTGTTTTGTTTGTGGTAGAGATTGAACGCAGGGGCATTCTACCTCCGAGCTATACCTCCAGACCTATTTTATTTTTTGTTTTGTAACAAGATCTCACTAAGTTGCTGAAGCTAACCTTGAACCTGAGATCCTCCTATCTCAGCCTCCCAGGTACTGGGATTACAAACATTACCACCACACCTGGCTCCACCAAAGTTTATTGAATATAACAATTGGTGGTCACCTCTGCCACCATCATTTTATTGCAGTTGTGGGAACAGAAGCCTGATCGGTATGGACTGAAGAATGGATAGGAGGTTAGAAAAAATACAGAATATATTCTTCTTTCAACATGCATAGCAAAGATATATGACAATTGGTACAGGGTGAAAGGATGAAGGATGAAAGGAATCTTCTCTAAAGATGGGAGATGTCTGATCATGTGAATAACCTGACATAAGTAAGATTCATACAAGAGAACTGGTAAGAGGTAAGCAAGGTTTTAGGGGTAGAAAGAGGGAAGAGATGGGAGGAATAAAAAAGCAAGAATAGAATACCTAGAATAGGGGCTTCTAAGACTGAAGGAATGTTATGCAATATGAAATGATTGCTAGGAAAGCCAATGTGACCTGTGTAGGTGTGGGAGACAAGGAGTTTAAGTTGTATTTGCTTTCTGTTAGGTGGAAAGAGTCTATGCCATTGTGTGGGGTCGGATGAGGGTAGACTGAAAGGGGCTCTTATTGAAGGGGAGATGAAGAAACTCGGAGTATAAATGGGAAGAGAAAGGGAGAAGGAGATGACCTGGGTAGTGGGCATGGATTGCTGAGTAGCCCAAGGGCCCAGCTGAAGTTGGAAATTCTGGCTATTAAAGACACCAATATTTGGGGTGCTGAACCTTTCTCTCATAGTGGTCATTGTGGGATTGGAGTAACCAGATGTTTGGAGAGACCCTAATCTGGTGCTAACTGGTGCAGGTGTGGTATTTGGAGGACAAGGGGATGAAGATGCAGTTGATACTAAATCAACATGTCTCAAGATCCTGGCTGGATAAGAAAAGGAGTGAAGCGAAAAGGAAAGGCTAGGGGCACCACAGCCCTCATTGAGGCCCAAGAGCCATTGCTGGGGGATTTGGGTCTCAGTGGGATGTGGAAGTGAGTCTTTTAGGGGTGAAGCTATCCTGTGAGGCCAAGTATTGGGGATGTGGTTGAGATGCTGGGAAGTTAAAGGTCAGAGAGGTGTGAGGTCAGGGTGTATGGGATGGGTCTTTGATGTAGATGTCATTGAGGTCACCCAGGAGGACAGGACTCAGAGTGTCAAGTTCTTAGAGTACAGGGAAGAGTGAGTGTAGTGTCCACTTTGATGCACATTCTCTGCCCCCCCCAGTTCCTTGGTTAGTAGTCTGTACTAAGAAGGAATATAATAACAGGAGATAACTTGGTTTCAGGGCAGTCCAGAAAGTAAAGGAAAAATTACTTTTGTCACTGAGGTTGAACCCAGGGACAATATACTTCTTTTATCCCCAGACCTTTTTATTTTTTGAAACAGGGTCTCACTAAGTTGCTGAGGCTGGCCTCAAATGTGCAACCTTCCTGTCTCATCCTCCCAAGTACTGGAATTACAGGCATACAACACTACATCTGGCATGAAGGAAATGTTTTGAAAGTTTGTTTTCCTATTTGTTCTCTGTTTATTTGTTGGTTTTAAAGTTGAGTGGAGAAAGCACACATAAACTTTTCAAGGGACACATTTTACTATTTTCACCCCACCTGGAATTGCAGTCAGAAGGTGTGTCTGTATCTCATTCCCAGATCTCTGGCCTTAGGTAAGTCCTTTTCCAGTCTGAGCCCTGGCATAACCACTCATATAACAAGAAGGTTGAAATGGATTAGCTTTACATTTTCCTCTGGCTCTAGTTTCTGCAGGACCCACATACAAATGCTAGGATCTGACTGAGATAACACAGGTTTTATCTCACAGCTAGTCCTATCTGGAGATATAAGGACCCATAAGGAAGAAAACTGAAGTTACTTATTGAAAGTGCAATCTCCAATCCAGAAGAAATTACTATAGACATCACAGTGCTTCTTTGTGTCAGACACAGAATCTAGATTAAAGATGGCAGAATAGAGGAAGGCAGCGTGTTTCAGTTGTTCTGAGACTCAGAACTCAATCAGCAGGAAGACTATTTCTTGGAAAGAGAAGAAAAGCAGTCATAACTCAACAGAAGAAAGACAGTTGAAACATGCTTGAATTGGAGGCCTTTTCAATGTAGTACTTGAGACTCTAGCCAGATAGATAAAGCAAGAGAAGGATATCAAAGTAATACAAATAGGAAAAGAAGAACTGACATTATCTCTGTTTGCAGATGACATGATCCTATACTTAGAAGATCTAAAACACTCAACCAAAAGACTTCTAGAGCTAATTAACAAATTGAACAAAGTAGCAGGATACAAAATCAATCTAAAAAAATCAGTAGCTTTTCTATATGTCAACCATGAATCCACTGAAAAAGAAATCCAGAAAACAATTCCACTAATAATAACTTCAAAAACATTAAAATGCATAGGAATAAATCTAACCAAGGAAGTAAAAGACCTCTACAATGAAAATTATAAAATACTAAAGAAAGAAATTGAAGATCTTAAAAGAAGGAAAGAGCTCCCATGCTCTTGGATAGGCAGAATAAATATTATCAAAATGGCCATTCTACCAAAAGTGATTAACTGAGTCAATGCAATCGCTATCAAAATACCAATGTCATTCTTCACAGACCTAGAAGAATCAACCATAAATTTCATATGGAGAAACAAAAAACTCAGAATAGTCAAAGCAACTTTCAGCAATAAGAACCATGCAGGAGGCATCACAATTCCTGACTTCAAATTATACTACAGAGCTATAGTAATAAAAACAACATGACGTTGGCTCAAAAAAAGACACACCAATGGAACAGAATAGAAGATACAGAAACAAATCCACACACTTAGTTGGGGATGGTGGTGCATGCCTGTAATCCCAGTACTTTGGAAGCTAAGACAGGAGGATCACAGGTTCGAGGACAGACTCAACAGGTAGTGATACTCTCATCAATGTAGCGAGACCCTGTTTCAAAATAAAAAAAAGAAAATAGGGCTGGGGGTGTAGCTTAGAGGTAGAATGCCCTTGGGTTCAATCCCCACTACCACAAAAGAAATCCACACACTTAAGGTGCCAAAAACATACATTGGAGAAAAGACAGCCTTTTCAACAAATGGTGATGGGAAAACTCGTTTCCCATTTGTAGAAAAATGGAATTAAATCCCTACCTTTCACCCTGCACAAGAGTCAACTCAAGATGGATCAAAGACTTAAAAAATTAGACCAGAAACTTTGAAGTTACTAGAGGAGGGCATAGGTCCAATACTCCAACATATAGGCACAGGTAGACACTTCCTTGATAAGACACCCAAAGCTCAAGGAATTATAATAAGAATTAGTAAGTGGGATAGCATTAAACTAAAAAGTTTCTGTTTATCAAAGGAAACCATCAAAAGTCTAAAGAGAGAGCCTATAGAATGGGAGATCTTTGCCGGCTATTCCTCTAATAAAGGGCTAATATCTAGAATATACAAAGTACTTAAAAGACTTAACACTAAAAAAAAAACAAATAAATCAAGAAATGGCCAATCAAACTAGACACTTCACAAAAGAAGAAATACAAATGACCAATAAATATATTTAAAAATGTTCAACATCATTAGCAATCAGGGAGATGCAAATCAAAACTACACTGAGATTCCATCTAACTCCAATTAGGATGGCAATCATCAAGAAGTCAAACAACAATAAATGCTGGCGAGAATGTGGGGAAATTGGAACCTTTTGACACTGTTACTGGGATTGCAAATTAGTACAGCTGCTATGGAGATCAGTGTAGGGGTTTCTCAGAAAACTGGGAATGGATCCATCATATGCTCCAGCTATATCATTCCTGGGTACCTTTCCAGAGGGAATAAAATCAGAATATTATAATAATACATGCATATCCAGGTTTATAGAAGCACAGTAGCCCAATTATGGAACCAACCCAAGTGTCCATCAACAGATGAATGGATTACAAAGTTATGGGATATACACACAATGGAATTCTACTCAGCAATAAAGAAGAACAAAATAATGTCATTTGCAGGAAAATAGATGGACCTGGAGAACATTAAGTGAAATTAGTCAATCACAGAAAGTCAAGGGTCATATGTTTTTTCTCATATGGGGAAGCTAGGGAGTAAGGGGGGGGTTTACAAATGGGACTTTAGATGATGGAGGAGAAACCCCAGTAGAACAAGAAAGGTGGTCCAGAGGAGGGTGACCTGGGAGGGGGGAGAGGGAGAATTAATGAAGGAAACACTTCCATTGATGTTATGTACATATGTGAGAATACCAATGCCAATCTCAATATCATGTATGATAAATGGGGTATTGTGGAGGGAGCGGGGGGGAAGCTCACCAAGTGCTGTGTGCATGTATGTCACTATCACTATCAACTGCATTATGATGTGAGACTATAATGCACCAATAAATGTATAAAAATAAAATAAACGATCCCATCTTTGAAGATTGGCTATTTTTCCACTAACCAGCTGTATAATATGGGCTGTTTATTTAACCTCTGTGTATTGCTGTCTATAAAGCTCTATGCAGCCCCGCATGGTGGCACACGCCTGTAATCCCAGTACTTGGGAGGCTGAGACAGGAGGATTGCAGATTCAAGGCCAGCCTCAGCAATTTAGCGAGGCCTTCAGCAACTTAGTGAGACCCTGTTTCAAGATGAAAAATAAAATAGGACTGGGGGTGTAGTTCAGAGGTATAATGCCCCTGTGTCCAATCCCCAGTACCACAAAAAAGCTCTGTGCAAGAATATATGCTATAATCAACTATGTAAAAATAAATAATGCACACCATTGCACTCTTAGGGACCCTGTCCTTGACATGGAAAATTTCCAAGTGTGTCATGATTGATGCCATAAACTTTCAAGAAACTTTTTTGAAGATCCCATCAATGAAACAGTAGTATATTATTCTTCTTAACCTTCAGAGTCTTATGTCTCCATATGTTTCTAAGTGTTCATTTTTCATCAATTTAGGGGATTTTCTCAGTTGAGAACATGTGGTGTTTTTCCCTTTTATTCCACTCTCTTCCCACTTATAGGGCCACCTATTAAGCCTCATCCCTTCCCCCTACTTCCCCTTCATCCCTCCTTACCCATTAACTCTGCTTTAACCCTTCCATCCTCTTCATTCAATCATGGGCCTTCACTCTTTATTTCATTTACTCCTCTTTATTCCACTTCACCCATTCCTCTTTATTCCATATCATCCTGCCTTTATCCCATGACATTTCCTCTCCTTAATTCCATATCACTTTGCCTCTACATTCCACCCTATTCATCCCTTTCTCTACATGGCCCATCACCCTCATTCTGCATCATTCCTTCCTCTTGTTCTAAATCACTTCTGCACTTTAGCCCACATCACTCCCTTCTCTCTATCCCATGGCATCCTCTCTTCATTCCACATCACCATGTCCCCTTTATTCCTCTTCACTCCATCTCTTCACTCCACATCACTCTTCTTTATTCCATGTCATAACCTGGAATTCCATATCCCATGGCATCCTCTCTTCATTCCACATCACCCTCCCCGCTTATCCCCTCCCTTTAATGCCATGTCACCCATCTTCTTAATTCCAAATCCCCCTACCCTTTATCCAATATAATCCTCCCCTTAACTCCAAATCACCCCTTCCCTTTATCCTATGTCACCCCTCCTCTTAATTCCACATCCCCCTCCCCTTTATTCCATGTTATCTCCTCCTCTTTATCCCATGTCATCCCCTCCTCTTAAGTTCACATCTCCCCTCCCCTTTATCCCATGTCATCTACTCCTCTTCATTCTACATCTTCCCTCCCCCTTATTCCATGTCACTCTTCCTCCTGATTCCACATCCCCCTCCCCTTTATTCCATGTCATCCTCTTCCCTTTATCCCATCACACCCCTTCTTAATTCCACATCCCCCCTCCCCTTTATCCCATGTCATCTCCCCTTTATCCCATGTCACCTCTCCTCTTAATTCCACATCTCCCCTCCCCCTTATTCCATGTCACTCCTCCTCTTAATCCCACATCCCCCCTCCCCTTTATCCCATGTCATCCTCTCCCCTTTATCCCATGTCATGCCTCCTCTTAATTCCACATCTCCCCTCCCCTTTACCCCATGTCATCCCCCTTTCATCCTATGTCATCCCTTCCTTATTCGACATATACCTTCCCCTTTATTTCACATCACCCCTCCTCTTAATTCTACAACCCCTCCCTTTTATCCCATGTCACCCCCTCCTC
>PVJS01029273.1:11770-24996 GCA_004027185.1 Glis glis
CCTCTTTATCTGATGTCATCCCCTCCTCCTCTTTATTCCACATCTCTCCTCCCTTTTATCCCATGTCATCCCGTCCTCTTTATCCCATGTCACCCCTCCTCTTTATTCCATATCTCCCCTCCCTTTTATCCAATGTCACCCCTCCCCTTTATCCCATGTCACCCCTCCTCTTTATCTGATGTCATCCCCTCCTCTTTATTCCACATCTCCCCTCCATTTTATCCCATGCCATCCCATCCTCTTTATCCCATGTCACCCCTCCTATTTATTCCACATCTTCCCTTCTATCCAATGTCACCCATGCCACCCCTCCCCTTTATCCCAAGGTCACCCCTCCTCTTTATTCCACATCTCCCCTCCCCTTTTCCCATGTCACCCTCCTCTCTATTCTACATCTTCCTCCTCTCCATTCCTCTTCCCTACCTCCTTTTCTCCTTCACCTCTCCAGTCAGATTCCCAACTCACCCCCCAAATTAAAAAAAGAAAGGAAAAAAAAAACACAGTAAGCCATGAATATGCTGCTGTCACAACACAGATGTTTATTAATGATTAAATGCCAGAGAAGTTTTAACAATCACAAATCTTCGAGCTCTGCGGTTGTTACCCATTATGTGATCAATTTCTATCCCTCAATACAATACACTCTTCATTCTATGGACCTTAACGGTTGTTACCCATCAATATCAGCTATAATTTGGATGTCATACATAACCCATATCTGCGTGTTACCAGAGCATGTCCCGCAAATTTGTACCGTCCTGCATAGAGGAGCTACAGAGACGATAGATATGAACATTTTTAATCAGGTGACATTAACTACTTGGAACTATGTGTCTGTACCTAAACTAACTGTTTTACTGACAACTGGGTAAGAACACCAGCTGTCGTTAAAACAGATCCAGGTACTAAAATCTAATTTTCCTCTAACTTTTGATCTCAGAAAAGCTAGTCAGGCTTACACTTGAGGTTTCCCCGTTGGTGTGACCTGAGCAAAACTGCACAGAATTTGGGGAGTGGCTGTTTGACGAGCCATTGGTCTAAATAATTTGGGGGGAAATCCTGAGGCGGTGGAATTGCTGCGGGGACACGGCTATGAGTTGGTGTGACATGGTTTAGCATTAATTTTTGTCAGCTGTCAGTACGCTGACCTAACGTTCTAGCATGCCTCTTGAGGGCCTTTCCAATAGAGCTCACAGGAGGAGGGAAGGAAAGTCAGGAAAAGCATGCAATCCCCTTGGGGGGAGGGAAAGCACCTCGAGATTTGTGAGCTTCTCTGGGACAGGTGTTTACCACAAATGTAACATCAATTAAAGGGGGGCTGTAGTGAGAGAGAAAGCCAGGATCAGGGGTAAAAGAGAAAGGCAAGGTAGCACCAGGGAGCCTGGGCATGACACAGAAACATCTCTGCTTTTACCAGCTGAAGAGACCCAGCATCCCCAGTGAAGGGGCTAGCAGTGTATTTGGAATTCACATCCTGACCCGAGCATCAGGTAGAACTCTTTCTTACCCTCAGACCTTTATCTTCAAGACTCTCCTGAATGTTTCTTGTGACATTCCAGGTCTACCCCCACCCTTTTCCCCTGTCCGGCACCTTATAGAAGGAAAAACATCTAAGGAAAGAAGTAGCCGCTGCCACTTTTGGCCTCCTTCTCCCGGGGCACACGGAGCAATGGGCGGTCTTGCTCCGGAATGGGGGGGTTACCCGCTCCTTCCTCATCGTCATGGGAACGGACAGTGCCGGGAGGCACAGCTGGCTCCTCAGAGGAACCTGGAAAATAGTAACAATGTTAACTCCTTATGTTTCTGGACTTCAGACTTCACATACCACCCAAGGCACTAAGACCTAGTTGGGGGTTTCAAACCCAATAATGAGGCAAAAAGGCAGGGAAGGAATGATTATCCCCATTTGACATGTAAGAAGACTGCAGCCTAACCACAAAACACAGAACTATTACCACTGTGAAAGCCGGGGAAGAGAAGCTGGGTTAGGGAACAGAGAGAGTGAGGCAGAAACCAAGTGCTCAGAGCAAATGGACAATACCATTGGGGAGATGGGGAAGAGGGCGACCTCCAAACAACCACCACCACCCTACAAGAAGCCTGACTAATTTTACCAAACAAATGAGTAACAAAGCTGGAGCCGGAAGCTTACAACACTGCATGGAGGGGGATAAGCAGATGCCACACTTCAATGACTCTGGGGAGGACTTATAGGCTAAGACTTGGCTAGGCTGAGACTTGTTTTTAAGGAGAGTGGGGTCTATAGGAAGTGCAAAATCTGCATCTTCTTTATGGAGCTGGATTGCCTGTGGATTCTGAACTTCTTTAGGGTTGAGATCTTTGAGCACTGGGACTTCTTCCACATTCAGGACTTCTTCAAGATTGACAGCCAGGTCTTGTGGAGGGTCTGAAATTGTATTGAGAACAGAGACATCTTCAGTCTCTGGAGTCACCCTGCTACCTTCATCTTCTTCAGAAACATCAGCTCAGTCTTTCTGAGAATCTGGAATTTCCTTGTGAACTTGGGCCTCCTCTGGCTCTGGGATCACACTGGAAACTGAGTTTTCTTTGAGACTGGAGCTTTCTTCAGAGTCTTGGTTTTCACTGACATCAGAGGCTTCTTCATACCCTGGAATTTCTTTATCATCTGAGGATTCTTCATTGTTCAGGACTGGACTCACATCTGAGGACTCTTCCTGGTCTTGAATTTCATCAAAGTCAGAGACATCTTCAGGACCTGTGATGATGTGGAGAGCTGGGACCTCTTCAAGGTCGGGGTCTTCTTCAGAGCCTGCAATTCCATTGATCTCTGCAGCTTCTTCATGATCTGGGATTTCTTCAGCACTTGAGGTCTCTTCATCATTAGGGATGCCATCAAAAGCTGGGACCTCTTCAAGATTGGGGTCTTCTTCGGAGTCTGAAAGTCCGTTAACCTCTGGGTATTCTTCATGATTTGGGATTTCATGTCCTGCAGGGGCTTCCTCAGGGCTAGGAACCACATGAAGAGCTGGAACTTCCTCAAAATTGAGGTCTTCTTCCGAATCTGAGATACCATTGATCAGTGGGGATTCTTCTTCGGCATTTGAGGCTTCACCATTTGGGACTTCATCAACAGCTGGGATCTCTTCAGGATGGGGGTCTTCAGAATCTTGGGACTCATTATCAGGGGCATCTGCATTATTTGGGATTTCATCAGGGTCTGGGGATTCTTCGTTACCTGGGATCTCGTCCACATCTGAGGCTTCTTCCTGGTTTGGGATTACATCGAGATAGGGGACTTCTGCCAGGTCAAGATTTTGGTGCCCTTCAAAATCTGGTCCTTCGTCAAGGTCGTGGTTCAGGTTTTCGCCAGGGTTCAAGATTTCTTGCACATCTGGGGCTCCTTCAGGGTCTGGAACCATATCAAAATAAGGTATTTCTTCAAAGTCTGGGATCTCAATGAATTCTGGAATTTCATCATCAGCTTTTAGAATATCCTCAAGGGGAGGAAGATCATCAAAATTCAGGGTGTCATCATCATCACCTTCTTCCTCATCAAGCTCAGGTATGCCCTAGAGATGGGGGCCTTGAATCCCTAAGTTATTTGGGATCTCAAGACCTTGACCTTCCCCAAAGACTACTCTTTGACTAACATATACTATCTCTTCATTGACTGACACATCTTCCTTAGTGGACTTATCTTCAGCAAAAACCTGGTCCTCAGGAAGGGCCTGACCCTCAGCAAGAACCTGACCTTCAGCAGGGAGGGGCCTGACTTTCAGCAGGGGCCTGACCTCCAAGAAGGAACTGACCTTCATCAAATGGCTTGCTCTGGGCGAGGACAGCAGCCCGGGCCTCGGCAGAGGAATCCACCGGATCGGAAAGCAGAGCATCCTCCTCCATCTTGATGCGTGCGCTCCTGAAGGATGAGGAATTTGAAAAAGTTAGTTAGTTTGTACTTGGGTTGATTAACATAAAGATGGTCTGAAGTTGGAAGCCCCCATGATAATGTGCTTCAGGCTAAGCATAAACAAACAAAAAACACTCACTGGATCTTCCTCAGGTTCCTGCGGCGGATGAAATCAAGGGCTTCGGGGCTGGACTTCCACACACGCTTGGCAACCTGCCTCTGAATGTGAGGAGGCACCTGAGAGTAAAATGAGCAATGTTAGGAATGAAGGAAGGCACCATGACCATCTAATGTGGAAGGAAATTCTAGACTGGGGATGTTTATGGCTGCCTACTTTACTTACCCACATACAACTCTCTTGACTGGTGAACAGAAGAGGAATGTGTAAAATAAGTGTTTCCAAAACTTCTACCTACCTGGAAAAGGATATCCCAGTTATCAATCATGGCACGGACAACATTGACAGAAGCAACATAGTGGTCAATCCCCAGCTTGGTTTTCCTGGACTCCCTCTTGCCAAACTTTCCCTTCTTCAGGAGAGCAGTTCCAAACACCAATGCCAAGTTGGTGGAAGTCATGCGGTTGCCTGGAACCTAAAAAAGCAAAAAGTGACCTTGGGGTAGTACCAGAAAATGTACAAATAGGTGTGTCTCTTTTTATTCTTGTTTCCCTCTCTTTCTACCATTATATGTCCTCATATACTCCCACACATGTCCCCTACTACAATCCTCACTACCCTTTCCCAGATCTTACCAGCTGTCCATCAATGCCAATGGAGTCCTCGCAGTACTCAGTGATCTTATGCAGGGCCTTCAGCAGACGCTCCAGGGTGTCACTGTGGCAGGGTGGCATCAGGTAGACCAGCAACTGCAGGGCAGACAACTGATCCTGGGGCTTCAGAGCTGGGAGGAAAACAAGGGCCAGCTCAGGGGGCTAGCCTTAGCAGCAGCCTGATACCAAGGAAGATGAGCTTCTGCTTAAAAAAAATGTTGATGGCTATATAAAAGTACTCAAGCAACTGATAAATAAGGGAACATTAAGAGACACAGAGTAAACTTGAGAGGGTTTTTATTGTTTATTTTTCATTGACAAATAATAATTATATATATTCTGGAGAGGTGTTTTTTTTTCATCTTGTGATTTTTTTCTTCCTTAGGTTCTTGGGGGTCCTGCAGCCTGAGCTCTGTCACTAGCCCCCCCCCCCCCTTGACTCCTATACTATTTCCTTTCCTGGCCCCCTCGTGTGGAGGGCACAAGACTCACTTGCCGTCAGGAGGAAGGACATGTACAGATCATCAGGCAGCAAAGAGTCCTTCATGTCACGGAAAAACTCCTTGAGGAGTGCAGCCACATCGTGCACATTCTGATTGTCATCCAGCACCACGTCCAGACCTTGATCAAATTCTTCACGGAGCTAGAAGATGGGAGAGAAGATATGCCCACCACAGGCTCCCTCTTGTCATTCCTTCAAGAAGTCCTAGGCTTTCAGTGGAGGTAGCTGGTAATATTGTGTTTGTGGGGGGCTAGAAAGTAGACATTGTTCCCTCATACCATTCATGAAACTATTGTCATGTCTCTGGGGGAGTCCCCACCTCCATGTGCTTTTACTTACCCAAGGAACACACATGTAAACAGTCAATTTACCTGACGCACTCTCTGCGCAGAGTACTCAATGGTGAAAATCCCCACTGTGCTTAGGCCTGAAAGAAAAGGCCAGAAGATCTTAATCTCTGACCCCCTTTCCTGTGGCATTCCCCTTTTCTTCCCTCAGGAGCTGTGTCTCAACCTCTCCTGGTGTCAGGGGAATGCTACCCAAGCCCCTCTCCCAAGGACCTCTTTTCTCTCCACATTTCTAGAACATCTCCTTTCTCTTTAATTGCCTCCTTCCTTGATTTAACCATTTGCGGCTGGCTCCCTTACCATGTTCCTCAATGAATTTGCAGCAAGCCTCGACCACCTGGGGGATTTGCCTAGCAATTGGGTTCAGACTCATCTTCCTTTTGGATCCCAGAAGTCGTTGGCCAATGGGAAAGGAGACCCTTGAAAGTTGCAGGGTCTGCAGCAGCAGAGCCCCGTCCTCCAGCTCAGCCAGGCTATCCACAGACACTGCACCCTGTGGAGAAAACCCAGACTACCTTAAAATGGCGAACGAGGGTCGATTCTGACCTTCCAGAGCACTGCATGGCATTCAGAACGGGAAAGAGTCTCTAGGTGGCAAGCCAAGCTCACCCCACCCCTAACATGTTCTGTTCAGCCCACTCCTCCCCGTGAGCCCAAAGGCCTTGACCCCTGTCCCACCCCACTGCACACCTCAGGAAGGGTCCCTGCATGAAACCTGGTGGGTTTAACTCACTCGACGCCCACGGCGAGTGAACTCCCGGGGCAGGGTGGGCTCATTCCGCCTGCGACTGAAAAAGCGGCGGATGCGGCCGAACATCCTGCGCACCACGTTTCCCCGACGACGGCCTGCAGCCTGACCGGTGGCTTCTTCAATCTGCATGGCAGCTGTCAGTTCGAGATGCTTGCGGCGGGTAAGCTCATTCACCAGCACCTCTTCCAGGCGAATGCCAAACGTCTTCAGTGAGACGACTGGGGAGTTAGGGAGAGAACGCAAGAGAAACGTCAAAGCCCCGCAGCACTTAAATCGGGAGGAACTGCAGGGACTGTAGCCCTCCTCCCAAAACCGCCCGCAGTCAACTCCACCCCTCCCGCCCCGCAGCGCCCCCCTAGAGAGCGAGCCCCAAAGCCCCTGCAGTGCTCAGAGGACAGGCCTTGGTACCCCTCAGTTACCCCAACGGAGGTCAAAGCCCCCGCCTTCAGTCCTGGAGGGGGTGATCACCTCGAAGCAATAAGGGCTATTTCTTCAGGTTGATCTACCCGGGGTGCGTCCACTGGGAAGGCTGAGGCAGGTCTGAGAGGACCGCCCCATGCGCCTGCAGCTATTGCGCCATTTCCTGATATCACCCCCTGGGGGGTTTCTGGGAGGGAGGGGGAGCGACTTCAGGGGCCCTGACACCGCCCAGTCTCCTGGCAGCAAGGGCCACTCTATGCAGGGGGGTGCAGCATCCTATTTCTGTCCTAAAGAAAATCCTAGAGCCCCCTCACCCCTCTGTTGTCCTCTCAGAATCAGAAACCACTTCTCCAAGGTGTTCGGACGGTCCGCGGGTAGAGCTAGGGAAGAGAAAAAGAAAAGACGCACACTCACATACAAATAGGACTTGATAAGTGACTAAAAACAGCGCAACGCAGTGATCTGCAGCCGGGGAGGGGGCGGGAAGAGGGGGAGCTCCGTGCAGCCCTCCAAAAGTGTTTGTGCTGTCTCCCAGCCTCAGTTTCTCCGCCTGGCAACAAGACCAATCCCATCCAACCCATATCACGACTCCAAGAATTTAACCAAAGCAGATAATCTAAGGCGCAACTTGCTACGCACCAGTAACCTTCCAACACAACACTTAAACGATCAATTCGGGGGGCTCCCAGGCTCCCGGATCGAGCAACAGGCAAGGGGAGGGGCTCTGCCCGCAGCGCCTCCGCGGGCGAGGGTCGCCAAGTTACTGCGGGCGCGCTTGCACTGGCTCTGCCGTCGGCTCCCCGCGCGGCTTGCGGGAGAAGCGGCGACACCTGGCTATCTCCACACTCCCGATCCCACCGCGGCGACCGCCCGCGGGGTCTCCTCGCCCTATGACTCCCCCAGTTCGGGCAGCACCCGAGGTGCGCGCCCAGCGACCTCGCAGCTCCCGGCACTTTCCAATCCCGCCCGCGCGCCCCTCGGCCTGCGCGCACCCCTCCCACCTCCCGGACTCGGCGGCCAAATCTGCTAGAGTACCCGAGATCCCCCGGTGCGCTCGAACCTGGTCCCGTGCTGCGTGCCGCTGGCTCCCAGGCAGCCAGCTGAGGTGGGGAGCGCGCACCGCGCACCTCCCGCCGCCACCCCCCGCGCCCGCACCGCCTCCCGCGCTTCTCCTGGTTTGGCGCGTGTCTCTCTCTCTCTCTCTCTCTCTCTCTCTCTCTCTCTCTCTCTCCCCCCCCTCCTTCTCCCTCTCCCTCTCTCTCTCACCGTCTCTTTATCTCTCTCAACGGCGTCGTCTCTGTCCCAGTCCCCTCTCGGGTCTCCCTCTGCGCCTCCGGACTCCCTCTGCCCGATTCTCGCACCGCACCTGGTGCGTCTGACTCTTCACCTGTCTTCTATCCACTTGTCTGTCCCTGACAGATGACTATCTCTCTTAAGTGCCCCTCGGCCCCCCGGGCTTCGACCCAACTCAACTAATCTTTACCTCTTCTGCCATTCAACAGACAGCCTTTAACTCCCGGTTCCTCGGGCGCCTGGGGATCGGACCCAGTCCGAGGACCAGGCGCCAGCCCCTCCCACCTTCCTGGACCCCAAATCTGTCCCATCCTGCCCGGGGGGTCCACTCGCCCGAAGGCGAGGACGCCACACTCCGGGGTCCAGCTCACCTCTGTCGGGTTTGAATTCAGAGAGGAAATGTCTGGCCACGAGTTCGTGGTAAGCAGTCTCTTGCAGCTTCAGACGCTCTAGCTCCGAGAGGCTGTGTATGGATACCATCTTCGTCCTTCGGTCCGGGTTGTGTCCTGGGGCTCCTCCCAGGACGCTCACTAAAAAAATGAAGGCGGACAACAACAGCAAAGGGGGCATGATTCTGGGGCACCGTGTCCTTGCTGCCTTCAGAAAAGGAATGCAGCCACCCATTCTGGAATCGGATGATTATCAAGGCTGCATCATCCAATTGTCACTGGACCTGGTGGAGGGAACTATGGGGGGGGTAGAGGGGGAGGGAAAACTGGGAGGCGGCTTCACCCTCAAGCAGAGCTGCCTCTGGTTGCTTATTGAAAAAAAAAAAAACAACTTAAAAAATCAGCTCTGAACAGATAGTCCAGAAAAGAGAAAAGCCTAATTACCAAAAAAAAGGAAAGGAAAGGAAAAAAAGAAGGAAAGAAAAAATAACCTTACAATTTTCTGTAAAAAGCACTTTGAGACAAGAATTAGTATTTTCAATTAATTAATTAGAACATTGATAGAGTTTATTTTTCTTTTTTTCATGATGATACTCAATTCTGAGTTGGGTAAAAAGGTTTTCATCTAGGCTAGGAGCACTGTAAATTTATACAATTCTTTCAGAAGACAAACTGACACATGCATCTGGAGCCAAAAATTGTCCCCAGGCCCTTTGGCCCAGTAATTCCCCTTCTAGGAATCTATCCTAATGAAATCTCCCTACAGATAGGAAAAACCATATGCACATGAGCCATAAGAGTAAAAAATTAGGGGGAAAACCTAGCCCAGGAATGAGATTATTTATATAAATTATGTAATGACTACAGTATGGAAAATTATGCAATCATAAAATGATGTCTACAAAGAGCTTTTTAACAAATACAAAATACAGAATTGTAAAAATTATGATTGCAACTATGTGAAGAAAAGCATTCATAAAAATGCAAGACTGAAGGAAATACACCCAAATACTAATAGCCTCTATATTAAGAGGTAATATTTTGTTTGACTTTTGCTGTTTTCCCTATTTATCAAAAAAAACCTGTGCAACTTGATTACATTACTTTTTGTGAAAAGAAATCAACTCGTACCAAAACAAACATCATTTCCAGAACATTCCTACTGAGATCACCTATACAGAATTGGTGATCAGAGTGAATTTCTCTTAGTGTAATGGCAACCCTATTTTATATGACCTTTCTCCATGGTCCCCACTATCTCATACTGCTCCCAGGTTGCCCAGCATTCCCCATTGGGGAACTCCCTCCACCCCATATAGCATCCTTTCCTGAACATTTACTCATTTGTTCTTTTCTCCATTCATTAAAAGAAAAAAAGAAATCTATATTTATTGCCCACTTTGTGCCAGGCGCTAAAGATACAAAGGATGAGCAGGATAATACTACTCTTTTCATAAAAGACTTAACAGTGCAGTGAAGATGGCACACAGGTTAGCAACAATTTACAAAACCTTGTGATAAGTCAGTCAGCCAAGATATAAACAAAATGCTGTGAGAGGAGAAAGGAGA
This sequence comes from Glis glis, assembly GCA_004027185.1. Taxonomy (NCBI): domain Eukaryota; kingdom Metazoa; phylum Chordata; class Mammalia; order Rodentia; family Gliridae; genus Glis; species Glis glis. The sequence goes on from PVJS01029273.1 coordinate 21,702, forward strand.
AAACATCTATGTCTGCCTGGATACAGGCAGGGTAGAGTGTCCAGTGAGAGAGAACAGCTTGTGCAAAGGTAAAGAGATGGGAGAGAGGTTGTCATCTTCTCCCAGCAGTATAAAGGGATTGGAAGGAAATAAATCTGGATGGGTAGGGATGAGATCATGAATGGCCTGTAAGCCATGGCCAGGACTTGGACTTTCTCCTGAAGGCAACAGGGAACTACTGTAGGGTTTCAGGCAGTAAGTGGCAGAGTTAGAATTGTACCTTGGAAAATCAGACAGCAATAAAAAAAAAAACCTGGTTTAGACAAGAGTTGCTGACCAAGTCAATGTCACTGGGTAGAAGTGACAGGACTTAGGGAAAAAAATAATTATAGTGAAAAGAATTTAGGCTAGCTCCCAAGTTTATGGTTTGGGTGAATGTGTATATGTTGGTTCCTGACAGAGAAGATAATTTTGGACATGGGGAATTAAACCTTTTGACAAAAAAGTGGGGGAGTAGTCACATGCCACTTTTCTAAGCCTCCCTTTCCCATGGAGTCTTAACAATAATACTCTATATGTTATTTGGAGACGGGCTTAAATTTCAAAGATAAAATAATATGTCTTTGGCAGAGAAGAGGTAGGTAAGGGTTTAGCATGCAATAATCTAAATAAATGAACAACCCCCCAAGACACTCCACCTTGAATTTTATTTCCAAACTTCTCTTTTGCCCTCTTCCTTAATAGTCCCAAATCACAGATATCAGAAATGCTTGCCGGACAACTGAGGTGCAGTATGAGAAAGGATGGGGGAATCTTTCTATGGCATTTGAGCTAAGCTAAGAGAAAAACCACTAGCATGGGTTTCAAAGCTCCTTCAACTGCAAAACACTGTCCCACAGACCCTAAGTGAACACCTAAGGCCAACCACCAGATTGCAAGCACAAAGTGACCATTTTAACCAAAGGCACATGCATCTAACCACAGTCCTAGACTAAACCTCTAGCAAACCCCCTACTCACAATAGCAGGTCCAGAGCCTATCAGTAGAGGGTCTCATCCAGAGACATAGAGCATAGCTCTGGCATAATTGTTCTCACACCACTCCCCCCTCTCCCCTTGCCCCAGTCCAGACATTTATGTACCTGTCTTGGAGGTTCAGCTAGTTCTCCTTGTGGAGGCTTACCAGATCTGGTCACCTCAAGAGCAAAGCTGGCTCTTTATTCAGAAACCAGAATGCAAATCAGTCCCTCCCCTCCCCACAAAATAAGGTAAGAACAAACAGTAAAACCTCAAATCAACACCAGCCCAAAAAGGAGAGAGAGAGGGAGAGAGAGAAAAGCCTTTGAGAGATGAGTCACTAGATGCTTACAATTCCGAAGAAATCAAAGGCCTTAGAATAAACCGTTTGTCATTGCCTCCCTGCTTGAACATACAGGGCTAAACTTAAGAGCAGTCATATACTGCAGTTCTGCCAGCAAAATTGACACTGTCTTGCTTGCCTTTGACCCTTTCAAGGCACCAGTAGGACACAAAACATAAGCAGAGCTGGGAAGACTAGTATGCCCACAAAGAAGCAGATGGGGAAAGGGGGCAAGAAGGCAGAAGTCAGCACTATGGACCCACAATAAGCTCTGGCAACCTGAATATTATACTTGTTCTCCAGTCTTATTTTCCAAGCGGAAAACAAAAGATGGCTCCCCACAGGGACCAAGGTGCTAAGAGACCTCTCTTCCTTCCAAGGGTCTTTCCCTTTCCCCTTAAGCATGCCATGACACTAGCCTGAAGTGGCCATGAGATAAAAAGATACTCCAGAAGGAATACGAAAGTAAACCAGCTCAGTTACAGTCTAGAATTCAAGACATTTGCAAAGACAATTCTTTATACAAATATCTTCACTGGGCATTAGAGTTAGAGCCAAACAGAACTGAGTTCAAAGCCAAGCTTTATGGTTTCTTACTGTGTGACCTTAGGGAAGTCAACTGAATTCTCTAAGAATCAGTGGCCTACTCAATAAAATGGGGAAGTGATAGCACCCATTTCTGTGGTTGTGTGAGAGTGAATAACATGTGTAATGTATACTATTATTTTTGGGTTTTTTGTAGTATTGGGTTGAACCCAGGGGCATTCTACCTCTGAGCTACACCCCCAGCCCTTTTGTTTATTTTTTTGTTTGTTTTTAAAACAGGGTCTTGCTAAGTTACTGAGGCCGGCCTCAAACCTGAGATCTTTCTGTCTCAGCCTTCCAAGTACTGGGATTACAGGCGTAAGACACCATGCCCGGTTACACCATTGGTTTTTAATAAATGTGTTGATGTTGAAGGTTCTTTTAAGAGGACCTGAGTTTACCAGAAAATGTTAGGCTTCAAAAGTAATTACAAAAAAATAGAATTTGTATAAATGCATTGAACAACCTACTCTGTTAAGTCTCTTCAAAACTTGAATTACTTATTAATACACCTAAAGATATCTGAAGAGACTATTGGGAATAGACCTTTCTTTTTCAATCTTCAGTTTCATTGGGGTCAAATATTTTTAATTATTTTACTAAACTTAGAAAAACTAACTGCATAATCCAATTTCTTTTCTTTTTTCTCTGTGTGTGTGGTACTGAGCATTGAACCCAGGGGCATTCTACCTCCAAGCTATACTCCAAGCCCTTTTTTTATTTTTTTAAACAGGGTCTCACTGGGTTGGTGAGTCTCAATACTTGCTGAGGCTATCCTTGAACCTGTGATCCTCCTGTCTCAACTTCCCAAGTACTGGAATTACAGACATGTGCCACCATGCTCAGCTATAATACAATATTTCAAATTTTATTATTCATATTAGTAAAATGCCTGTATGTCCCCAAATTTATTTGTCTTTCAAGCCATTCCATTTTACATTGTCAACAGCAAAAGAACATATACTCTCATTTGGATCAATAAAGGAGCTTGGAAATTAACAGATACCAAGTAGGAGAATTTTAACAAAGAGTAGAGGGACACCCAATTCAATTTTTTAGCAATACAAAAAGGGGAAACCCCTTGGGTTGCATCAAGCCTGTTCCTCACGTCCTCCTGGAATGCATGCCACAGATGGAGAAACAAATTGACATCAGAAAGGTCACCTGCTTCGACACTGGGAGGACAGAAATGCTCTCAGCTAGGCATAAATCCACAGCCTTCACAATTTGGAGGACTAATTTACTCCACCGCCCTCATTCCTCATCACATAGTTAGGAATGGTGCAGTTTCTCCTAGTAAACACCTAGGAGAAAAAAGCAAGAACTGCGCTCATGCCGTGGTTTGAATCCCTATAAATTAGGCACTGTATGG
>PVJS01029274.1:0-24895 GCA_004027185.1 Glis glis
CCAGCCTCAGCTCTCTCTCTCTCTCTCTCACTCTCTCTCTCTCTCCCTCTCTCTCTCTCCTTAGTGAGGCCCTCCGCAACTTCGTGAGACCCGGTTTCAAAATAAAGTATAAAAAATAGGGCCGGGGGTGTAGTGCGGAGGTAGAACGCCCCTGGGTTCAATCCCCGGTACCGCAAACAAAACAAAACAAAACAAAACAAAACAAAACAAAAAACAATATTCGCTGGGCTTTGAGTCCATCAGCAAACTCCATGTCCAGCCAGGCCACGCTGAGTAACACTGCAGTGTGGCCTTTGATCCTCATGGATCCATGTCATCAGGAAAGCGAAATTATGCTCACCATCCTGCTCACAGATTTATTAATAAGGAAGAGAAAGGCTATAACTTATAGAATAGTTCTGTCCAAGAGGAATATAATGTGAACTATACATGCAATGTTAAGTTTTCTAGTAGCTGCATTAAAAAGTGAATAAGAAGCCGGGCCTGGTGGTGCACGCCTGCAATCCCAGTACTTGGGAGGCTGAGACAGGAGGATTCCAGGTTCAAGGATGGCCTCAGCAATGTAGAAAGAAAGATTTTACAACCAGGTGTGGTGGTTCATGCCTGTAATTCCAGTACTTGGGAGGCTGAGACAGGAGGATTCTAGGTTCAAGGCCAGTCTCAGAAATTTAGTGAGACCCTCAGCAATTTAGCAAGATCTTGTTTCAAAAACAAAACAAAACAAAACAGAATAATAAATAAACCAGACATGGTTTATTTATTTATGTACCTATAATTCCTGTACTTGGGATGCTGAGACAGGAGGATCAGAGGTTCAAGGAAGGCCTCAGCAATGTAGCAAGAAATATTTTAGAGCTGGGTGTGGTGGCTCATGCTTGTAATCCCAGTATTTGGAAGGCTGAGACAGGAGGATTGCAGGTTTAAGACCGGCTTTGGCAACTTAGTGAGACCCTATTTCAGAGAAAAAAAAGTGCTGAAATGTAGCTTGGAGGTAGAATGCCCCTTGGTTCAATCCTTGGTAACACACACACACACACACACACACACACACACACACACTTAGACGGTTATAGAGTGCCTTTTATAAAAGTGGCCTGCGGGCTTCTAGAAACACAGCCCTGGTCTTGAGTTAGATACAGATTGCAATGCTGGCTTTGGCTCTAGCACTGCATTTATTTATTCTTAACACATTTACTGACATCTAGTCTTGAAATCATGCAGTCTGTTTCTATGGCCAGACATACAAATACTAGAGAGAAGCGTAGAGTTCTTTTATTCTAATTACTGCGGTATCGGTCAGGCCGGCGTGGTCGGAAAAGCTTCATAAAGACGTGAGGCCTCAGGTCCGGCTTGGAAGCGGGGGAAGGGCAGAGGCACTTCCGAAGCAAGGACAGAGGCAGGGGGGGTTGGCAGCAGTGCTGCCAGGAAGTTGCTCAGGACTGTGGCTCAGCGGCAGCAGGGATGGGAGTGGGTGGCCGCAGGGGTGGTGTGGCTAAGCTGGACTTGGGGCTGCGTTAGCGGGTGGCACGTGTGTGAGTACCAGGCAGTGGGCACCCTGGAAGAGCTTCAAGAAGGGTGGCACGAGGTGGGACCTGCTCTTCTCGCTCTCACATCTTGGTCAAATCATTCGCCCTTCAGACCTTCCTTCAGTCTCCTCTTCGGCAAATCTGGAGTGTGGAAATCTCTGCGGGGGTTGCAGAGTGAACTAGTGTCTGTCACATGCCTGGTGGTCTGGCTCAGACTTGGGGTGATGGGGAGACTGCTTGTCTGGTCGTCTCCATAGATTGGCCAGCACTGGTTCTCAATGTGACTGTGCTTCCTCAGAAGCCAGGGAAAGCTTTCAAGAATACCAGTTCTTAGAGTGCAAGAAACGGCCTCAGGCTGGCGCCCAGAAACCTCCATGGGTAACACATTCACTCAGCAATGATTACGCAGATACCAGTTTTGGGTTTGCTCATCAATGTGCAGTGTTTATCACTTCGGCCCTTAGGGAATATCTGGTCCCTCGGCCTCTTAGGTCAGCTCCCACATTCTGTTGCTGGCGATGGCCTGTAGACCCTACTCTGGCCACAGTGGTAATTCCCAGGGGTCTAGGGTGCCACTGCATGAGGTTGACCAGTTGGTTCTTGGGAAGCCTCTGGCCTTTCATTGAGTGTTTTGTTTTAGTTAGTACCTGACATGTTCCATTTGTGCATAAGAATATTCACACACTTAGCCAGGACTCCATGATTGATATCCTTCCTCCCTTCCTTCTTTTTTTCTTGGATTGAACCCAGAGGCATTCTACCTCTAAGATACACTCCCAGTATTTTTGTTTTTTGTTTTGAAACAGGGTCTCGCTAAGTTGCTGAGGCTGTCCTCAAACCTGCAATCCTCCTGTCTCAGCCTCCCAAGTACCACGACTTTGATTTCTTTATTAACATAAAATCACATTCTCTCTCCCCCTCACAGCGGGTAGGTTGGGTAGGTTTATTCTGACCGGTCTATGAATTCCAAGCTCTGTTATCTGTGCAGCAGCTCTATGCGGCCATGCCAACAATGGTTTCCTTTTTCTGCAATGACAAGTGCTGTTACTCAGCTGTTACTGTCATCGATGGGCTTACCGCAACGCTGGTTCACAGTAGATCAAAATACCTGTGCTGTAAGAGGACAGTCGCTATTGCAGCAACACGGAGCACCTCCGGAAGCCAGTCTAACTCTGCCTCCACCTGCTTTCATGCTCTTATGGCCTTTTAGGGTCTGATTGGATAAGAACAAAATGATAGATTTCACCTAGTCTGTCAATTTAGACTCTGTCTCCACTCTGCATAGACAGAATGCTGATTTTGATCTTATGCCTTATTCTTGCATAATTAACTTAAAAAATAGGGACTGCTGGGTGCTGTAGCACACACCTGTAATCCTAGTGAGGCTGAGACAAGAGGATGGCAGGTTCAAGGCCAGCCTCGGCAATTTCATGAGACTCTTAGCAACCTAATGAGGCCCTGTTTCAAAATAAAAATAAAATAGAGCTGGGGGTATAGCACAGAGGTAGAATGCCCCTAGGTTCAATCCCTAGTACCAGAGGAAAAGGGGGGGGGGCTGGAGGTGAATACCTCTGGGTTCAATCCCTGGTACAAAAATAAAAAGGACTAAAAATTAAATGAATGGCTCTCAAAGGACATTTAAAAAAAGTTACTTTGCAAGCAAGTGCTCTTTCATGCAAAAACCCAAAATAACAACTTATGGTAGGCTGCTGGTTGAATGGGACTCCTGGTGTGGGGGGAAATTGTTAAAACTCTTTCTTACTTCTTCTGTTAGCTGCCCCTTCTTAGAGATAATGTTCTTCTTCCCACCCCTTTGCCTCTGTCTTCGTCTTTTATTTCTGCTGTTGGAAAAGTCTCTCCTACTGCAAGGAGGGAGATGAGAGGCTTTGCCAGTTAATTGGGACTAGATGGAAAGAAAGAATTGAAAAGTGCACATGAAGCCCTTCCAGCCATGCCAAATTCTGGAGGGATTCATTTTTTATCTGTTGGTACCGTTGGTGGTAAGGTGGATTGGCAACAGGTTCACTACCCACACTGGCGGTGCTGCTTGAAACAATGACGCCTGGTGAGTGACAGATAGTTTTGAAAATTTAATTGTTTCATAATCACTGGGGTTTCCCAATCCTGTTTCTTTTCTGGTTTGAACAAATTATGAAATTGCCATTTTTGTAGGTAAAAAATGGTTGCATGTTGGCAGTTTTGTGTGACTCAACTTAATCATAGCGAAAACTGTGAGGTCTACCACAGTAGCATTTGTGAGGAAAATGTGTATCTTTTCTACCACTTAACAACTAATCTTCTTGTTGGACAATTTAGAGAAAAAAGCAATTTTTGCTGATTGTTTTGAAACAAAATTTTCTTAAGGATCTAATTCATATTGATAGTGTCAATGTTATAGAGCTCCTAGTGCTTCTGGTTTTTAATTTCTTTCTGAATTAGAGGAAAATAAGAAGCAAGGCAGATTATAAATTCAATACAGCTTAAGAAAATTAAGATCTGCAGAATGGATATGATTATTAATGTATTGAAGACATTCTTCCCCTGACAAAAGCTATGTCTTACATCCTTAAGATACTTCATTTACAGGGTGTGTTTAAGAATCAGTTTTCAGATCATTAACTACTTGAAGGATTAAGATAGGAAGAAAATTGAAGTCATGTAATCCACTGAGGATGAATCTGAAAATAAGATTAAGTATTTCCAAATTCTAGGCTCGGACAATGGAAAAATGGTGAGTTTATGAATTGACTCCAGTTAGGAAGAGTTTGCTTGTGGTACAGTCGCTGCGTGGACTCAAGGACTGTTGAACTAGCTTCACCTTCCAGTGAGGAGAAGCACTAGAACAAAGTCACTGTTTATGTTTTCCCGGGTCTTTCTCCTGTCCTCTAAATTTTCCCGTGTCTTTATCTTCTCAAGGTTTCCACGGCTGAATTGTCCACTAGGCCAGGTTGCCACCGATGGCCGTAAAGCTTGTTTTCAGGGGGTCAGGGTGAGTCTATGTGAATTTCTACTTGATTTATTATTCCATTTGACTTGGGTCTGAAATTGCCTCTTGAATCTTACGTTTTTGTTCTCACAGTAAATAGATAGTGCTAGTTTTATTTTATTTATTGTTGTTGTTATTGTTATTTCGCAGTGCTTGGGGATGGAGTCCAGGGCCTCTCTCATGCTAAGCAAGTGCTCTACCACTGAGCTACACCCCTGGGCCACTGGTGGTAGTTTTATTATGACTGGTATTATTAATGAACTAAGCCAATGAAAATGAAAGATTAATTTCATTTTCCTTTTTGGAAACTGTGAGGATCATATTCAGACAGCATCTGAAACTCAAGTTCTCACATCTCGTTTTGTGAATGATTTTAAATATGTGGAGTGTGCTGATAATAGATGTCTCTTTCTTAGTGGTGATTAATCTTCTGTGGGGACAACAGGCTATCGTGTTATGGTTAACAGGGGTTTAGTAGTATCCGTTGACAAGAGGCCACGGTGGTAAGCAGGGCCTCACTCTGTGTGGAGAATGTGCTCGATAACCAAAGTTAGTAAGAGGAGAAGACCAGACTGGGGCTAAAAAATCAACGCCATCCACAGAGTGTATTCAACTAAGAGCTGAAGCTTTAGTACACAGCCAAGATGACAGAAAGTCTGAAACACTCGAGAGAAGCTTTTCTGAGGTCTGCCGCTCGCCCACATGGTACTTTGTGCAAATCAGACAAAGGCGTCCCTGGCATGAGACATTTTACGTCCATCTGATGGAAGATTGTTGAACGATATTGATTTTCAGAACAAGACACTTTATTGCCATATGCTAGAAAATTGTAATATAAATAATTAAATCACCATCTTTCACATATCCAAGGTTTAAGAAAAATGCCAACAATTTTTAAAATAATTGAGATGCTCAGTGTGACTGGCACCTGCTTAAATGTGGTGCCCTTGCACAGTGCACAGCCTGAACAACCAGCAGGCCGGCTCTGCTTTTTCAGAATCCAGCTCATGATAAACTTGAAAGAAAGGGGCTCTTTGTGAAGTTCTGGCCATAGGCAACAGAACATAGAACTAAGAGTTGGAGATAGGGCTTTTATTGGAAACTTAGACGGCTTGAAAGAGACTTCACAGAGCCACAGTTAACTTCTACAGGTTTTTCCAAAAGGGGTAGCCTGAGATTTCTAGGGATAAAACTAGGAAGGAAAAACTGAAACTGTGTTGTAAGCTAAATTTATAACTTATTCCTAATTAGTGCTGTACCAAGTCAGCTTTATTCGGTACTTTGCCACCTGTGTGATGTTCTTCTCAAAGACTGTTTAAACTTAAGTTGTCTTCCAGTAAGAGGAACTTGCTTTTGGGATGTTGAGTCTATTTAGAACGCATGGTTCTCCTTTACTAACAACATTTTGTGATCGATCTTCTGATGAACGAAAGTTCATCCATTAATGAGGACTTGGTACTTGAGTACTGGGTAGATAGTGACTGACAGGTGCGGGAGAGGGGGTGGCAGGATGCAGAGGGGCAGGCGGAGAATGTGATTGGTGATTGAGAAGTTATTGAGACAGAAAAGAACTATCTATGGGGGAAAGCCTTCTGCAGTGTGACTAACTGGAGTCGTGGGTGGAGAGGGGGCTGTGGGCTGGTCAGGGTGCTGGTGGCAGCTAGGGGCTGTGGAGGGAGGACTCGTAGGAAAGAAAGAAATGGCAAACAGAAAAGATGTCTGGTCACAGACACAAAACGTTGGCCTAAGCTGGGCGTGGTGGCGCTCACCTGTAGTCCCAGTACGTGGGAGGCTGGGACAGGAGTATCGAAGGTTTGAGGCCAGCCTCAGCATCTTGGCAAGACCTTGTTTCAAAATAATAAATAAACAGGGCTAGGGGTGTTGCTTGGAGGTAGAATGGCCCTGGGTTCAATCCCTAGTACAAAAAATAAAAAGAAAAAAGAAAAGGCTTTTGATTCTTCAGGTACTGAGGACAGAATTGATCAAGGGGAGGTTCAAGGGGCCTCCTCCTGGTGGGACAGTTTTTCACTGTATCATTTATCCAACTCCCCTTATTCCATAAAGGACACCACCTTACCTTAAGAATGGCCACGAAGGCCGGGAGTGGTGGCGCACGCTTGTAATCCCAGTACTTTGGGAGGCGGAGACCAGAGAGCTGTGGCCAGCCTCAGCTCTCTCTCTCTGTCTGTCTCTCTCCCTGTCTCTCTCTCTCTCTCTCTCTCTCTCTCTCTCTCTCAATCCTTAGTGAGGCCCTCCGCAACTTTGTGAGACCCGGTTTCAAAATAAAGTATAAAAAATAGGGCCGGGGGTGTAGCGTGGAGGTAGAACGCCCCTGGGTTCAATCCCTGGTACCGCAAAAAAAAAAAAAAAAAAAAAAAGAATGGCCACGGAGACCTTGGAGAGTGGCCTAATGCCCAAGAACATTGGTCTTTATTTTCTCTCCTCCCTCGTGACCCACGCCTCCCTCTTTCTGTCTCTCTCTCCTGCGTATAGTGGGGGATTTGACACTATGACAGAAATATGACCAATTAAGAGAATCATTTATAGCTGGGCATGGTGGCACACGCCTATAATCCCAGTGCTTGAGAGGCTGAGACAGAAGGACCGCAGGTTCGAGGCCAGCCTCGGCAACTTAGCGAGAACCTTAGCAACTTAGCGAGAGACCCTGTTTCAAAATAAAAATATGGTTGAGGGTGTGGCTCAGAGGTTGAATGTCCCTGGGCTGAATTCCCAGTATCAATGAAAAAAAGGATCATTAATGAGATTCAGGGTGAGGCTCTGGTGCTATCTACATCTGAAACCTCCCCCCTTCTCCCACCAACACACAGTCTATGCTTTGGAGAAAGAAAATAGTGCAGTTTTTTTTTTTTTAATGAGTGGAGAGGGCAGAAACAAAAGAAAACAGGATAAGAAAGGCTCATATTAATCACCCCACCTCCAGGTAATTGCACAGCTGTCTGTTTTACTCTTTGGATATTATATCTGATTTTTTCCTTTGTCTTTAGACTACCATGAGAAGAATGAGAATATGAAGACATTTTAGAGCTGATGTTTGGCACCTGTGATATTGAGCTAATAATTTTGTGTTCCGCTTTCCCTTACCTTTCAAGTGGGGAGAATGGCGTTTGTTATTAGAAAACACGGAGGGAAAGTTTGTGAAACATCAGCTTGATGAATGTTAAGATGAAACGAGAACGATGGATCTGATGACGAGCCGGTGTTCTCCGTGTCACTGAGCTTCATGATTCTGTTTTGAAATATCTTATCACTATATGGTCCATATAATCGTCCTGATTATTTTTAAGAAGAGATCCCTTTTGGCGATTGTGCAAAGGTATTCATACTTGGCAGGAAGACAGATTTAGACATAAAGAGTAGCTTTTTAAAAGGGGAAGTTAGCAGGGGGCTTATATCATGGAGACCTTAGCTACATCCTGCTGCCTGTGTGTTTAGTGGGACGGAATGGCTGCCCCGTGTTCAAGTGCTAACGACCTCTGTTACCAGCTAGTGCTCTTTATTTTAGTGGTGGGCTGGGCCTAGAATACTCCTCCTCTTGTTGGTTTCTTAAAGCACCTGATGAGCCAGGTGCTGCTGTCACCTGAGTGGGGGGAGGTGCACCCGAGGCCGCAGCCAGGTGTGCCTGTCACCACTAGGCCTGACTGCCTCCTGGGACCCCAGACAAGTTCCATTCTTCAAATCTTAATTCTTTTATTTCCCCAATCTGTGCATTTCAGACCAGCCTGTCTCACCCCGGAGAACTGCTTTAAAATGGAGCAGATAACTCTATGATTAGAGGGCACCAGCTGAACAAGGCCAGGGGAATCCTAGAAATAAATGTGCACCCCATAACGAGGTGGGAGGGAGCTGTTGGTGGCAATGTTTCCTGGATCCCTTAGAGATTTTTATACATCGTGTTTTTCCTCCGCCAAAGAAGGTCCTATGATTCTGAAATATCTAAATGCAAAATATGACTGAAATATCCTCAGATTTAAACTAGGAGCAGAAACCCAGCGTTGTGTGTGAGTCCTATTGTCTGCTTTAAAATGATCCCCAGGAAGAGGGTCCAGAGTCCATTTTTTAAGAGACTCTGTTTTCAGATCCATCTTTCCTTAGGCCAAAAATACAGGAGTTAGAAAGATAAAATGCATTTTAATTTTTAAACCCACAGATGCGGAGCCCAGAATTTTAGGAAATTGGTTGTTGGGGGAGGGAGCGGCAGAGTGGATAGATGTCACATGGGCGATTCTGCGATGAGGACAGGAGGCACCTAAGCTTCTTTCTTGGCCATTTTCAAAAGGTGCAGAAGACACAGCAGTTTCCCAGCGCTGCTCTCTGCTGTGCACTGTTCTCCAGCCGCAGTAGTGAGGAATTAAACCTGTGGTCTGCTTGATTTGAGGCCAAGTTTTATTAAATGAGGTCACCAGGGCACACGCACGGGGGGCTGGGTCACACTGGCACCGTGTAGTCTTTGGTGACTAAATGGGTAAGCATACCAGAAGGTAAACAAAATGACTTTGCTTTTGCTAGTGGAGGCAGGCAGCAGGGACCTCTATCATCAGTACTGTTTGAACACACATCCTGTTGATGATGACTTACAGGGGACCCTTGCAAGAGGTCCTGTGACATCCTCATGTCAGAGAAGTCCATCATATTCGAAATTATTATAGAAATTCTGCAGTTATAAAAATGAATGGATTATTGTTCAAATGTTTTACAAGTTATTTCTTCAACTTGCACATTTTTAATACAATGTGGATCGCCCCTCCCCCCTTAGGAGTCCTGAGAGGCCGAGCTGACATCAGCCACGTGGTAGTGATTTCCCAGGGCAGAAGCTTGGGATTTTGCATGGGGAGATCAGTTGGAGAGCCATTTATAGTTCTGCCTTTGAAGGTTTAGCTTAGTTCTATCTCAAGCTAGGAGATTGAGCTAAAAGGCTTTTTAAAAATGGCTTTGTAAGATCTGCTTTTGCCTGAAAAGGATTTTGTGTTTCATTCTTTATCATATTTATTTATTATAATTAGTGTACTAATTTTTAAAATGCTGTGTGTGTTGCATGTTCAGCTGCTAATACGGGAGGGGGGTGCCTCTTAGATGCCAAGAGAGAAAATACTTTTTGTTCTGTCTTGGTTTTCGGGTGCTGGGGATGGAACCCAGGCCCTTGCGCATCCTAGGCAAACGCTCTAACACTGAGCTATGTCTCCAACACCAACAGTGCCTTTTTTTTTTTCAGAAGTAGTTGTATACCCCGCGTGGCGTGGGGAGCTTCCCTGGCTCCTGGGAAAGGGCGCAGCATTCTGGAATCTTCCTCCTGCGTGCTCTGCTCTATCACTACAATGCAAACTTCACGAGGGGTGGGGATTTTTCTGTTTATTCACTGACATTTTCCTGGCACTTTGGCCAGTGAATGCCTGACACTTTTTGGGCACTCTGTAAATGTGTCATGACTCTGGCATTTTGCAGTGTGTGAACTTACTTGGGTTACAGTTTTTTTTAACCTTAAAATGGGATGGTACCTGGCTTGTGGCTCTGTAAGGATTCAGTGAGATAACAAGGTGGAGTACCCAATGATACAATGCTTTCTGACACAAAGTAAATGCTGCTTTTCCTTCCCAAATGAAGCCAACTGTAAAAGTCTCCTTTAAGAGTTGACATTTCCAGACTTTGCTAACTTACTATTTCCTTTTAACACACATGCAAGGGTTTTGTTTGTTTGTTTGTTTTTGTTATTGTTTGTACTGGGGATGAACCCAGGGGAATTCTACTTCTCAGCTAGACCCCAGCCCTATTTTATTTTCTATTTTGAAACAGGCTCTTGTTAAGTTGCTGAGGGTCTCACTAAATTGCTGAGGCTCCTCTCAAACCTATGATCCTCCTGTTTCAGCCTTATTATAGGCTGATTATAGATTATAGGTGAGTGCCACCACACCTGGTAACATGCAGTTTTTTTTTTCGCTCCTCCCACAGAATAGGGCATATTTATTTATTTATTTATTTATTTATTTATTTTTGCGGTACCGGGGATGGAACCCAGGGGCATTCTACCTCTGGGCTACACCCCCAGCCCTATTTTTTATTCTTTATTTTGAAACAGGGTCTCACTAAGTTGCGGAGGGCCTCACTAAGTAGCTGAGGCTGGCCACGAACCCGGATCCTCCGGTCTCAGCCTCCCAAGTACTGGGATTACAAGCGTGCACCACCACGCCTGGCTAGAATAGGGCATATTTAAATATGTGTAGAGCTGTCTGAGGTATGATTTGTCCCTGTGGCGCGTGTTTAGGCGTTTATGTAACGGTGTCCATCTGAACTAGTTTGTTAATGACCTGACATTTTTAAATATGGAAGCCACGTGAGAGACCATGGGGAAATTTAAACTAAGTTTTTGAGGTCTTTCAATCCAGGGCAGCTTCATCTTCAGAGTTTAGTTTAAAGGAATAATGCTCCATAATCGCGGAAACACATGAAAGTATTTGGTTGGGAACACCTGGCTAGTTATAATACCTGTCTAATTATAAATTCCAAGATGTGTTGGGGTCCAGTGGAGTGTTCACATCCACCAGAATATACGGATACCATCTTCTGAGTCCATCGAGTCGAAAGCTGTGTGCATCCTTTCAATATTGTAGTGCTGTTTTCTTTTTTTTTTAATGTTCATTTATTGGTGCATTGTAATTATACATTTTGATATATGTTAGGGTATGAACATCATACATACGCACGTGCTGTTTTCTTTTCTCTTTGGGAGAAATAAAATGATTTGAGTAGGTCCGTCTCCACAGACCGCTATAAATGTGCCAGTAACATCCCACTGATGGTGCGTTCATCAGAAGAACTCATGTTTCCTTTCACTTGGTGTAGAAGCAGTCCATGTTACACATTCAGAAAACAAAGCCGGCTTTCACTTTTTGAGAAAAATTCACTTAACCAATTAATTTTTTTTTTGCGGTACCATGGGTATTCTACCTCCGAGCTACACCCCCATCCTATTTTTTATTCTTTATTTTGAAACAGGGTCTCACTAAGTTGCAGAGGGCCTCACTAAGTAGCTGAGGCTGGCCGTGAACCCGGATCCTCTGGTCTCAGCCTCCCGAGTACTGGGAATACAAGCGTGCGCCACCACGCCCGGCTAAAACAATTAATTTTAATAGGAAAAGAGTATGGGGACTCATCCTGTTTCTTAAGGGCAGACATAACAGAAATGATAGTCTATGAAATCACTAATTGGTCTCAGTACCCGAGTGTTTCATGACACCTTTTACCTGTTACTATAGTATTATACCTTTTACCTGCTAGTATAGTATAGAACATATGTTATTCTGTTCCTCATATGTTATTTTCTTTTTGGACCCTGGGGTTCTTCAGTGGTGCGGCAGTCTTACTCACTCCCAGTGTTATTCTGCAATGTCCTATGTTCCACAGGTGGTGCGTGATTGGTGAATGCACGGAGAGTCTCTGAGTGAATGGAGAGTATCTGAGCCAAGCACAGAGGGCTGGCTTTGGTGCTTTGGTTCCTGTGGTTTTAGATGGGGATGATGTGGAAGAGTTCATATATTTGCTAAGTTCTGGCTGAACCATTGTAGTGTACCGTGTTCAGAATGGTGAGAAGCCGGCCTGAAAATCGCCCGAGGTTAACTTTCTCTGTAAAGTGGGAAGATAATGAAATTGATATGAATGATTTGGAGTTTCTGCTAATAAAGTCAGGATCACTTGAGTGTGTGTGTGTGTGTGTGTGTGTGTGTGTGTGTGTGTGTGTGTGTTATTTTTATTGTTGACTGTAGTGCAGATGAGAAAGCGGGAATCAGGGTGGAGTCTAAGATTTTGCCTTCCAGGGAGAGACACGGTGGCCTCAGGAGCTCTGACTTTGGGTTTGTCAGTGACACGGCAGAGGGAGGGTCAATGGTCCAAAGGAAAAAGCAAGATGACGCGCAAAAGAGGTGTTCAGTGGGGTTGGGCCTGGGTTCCAGTCTAGAGGACACTGAGGTAGGGACCTTCTGATTTTCAGGACTTCTAATTTTGTAACTTTCCCTTGGTTGTCTGCACCATGTCTTCTGTCTCTTGTTGCTCTGGCAGACGCCTGGGAATTGATAAGGAGTTGGTAGGGTGGTTTGCAGGGCAGGTTTGCAGTTCTTCCCTCTGTGACTTTCTTGTTAGCATTTTCCCGAATGTCCTTCTGCTTGGCTTCTTCAGCACTTGCCAGGCTCATCTCCCAGGGGGACACTGTCGGAAGAAACCAGGCAGCAGCCCTGATGACCGATGCCACTCTGGACTTATACTTTAAAATATTTTTTTTATAGCTGGGCGTTGTGGCGCACGCTTGTAATCCCAGTACTTGGGAGGCTGAGATGGGAGGATTGCAGGTTCACAGCCAGCCTCAGCTACTTAGTGAGGCCCTCCACAATTTAGTGAGACCCCATTTCAAAATAAAGAATAGAAAATAGAGCTGGGGGTGTAGCTCAGAGATAGAATGCCCCTGGGTTCAAGCACAGTACCAACAAATATTAAAAAAAATAATTTTTTTTATCAGTGCATTGTACTTGCACATTGATAGTGATATTCATAGTGATACACAGACTCACACTTTTTAATGCCGGCCGGGCTTTGTATAGCTGCAGCAACCAGGTGTTCACCATCTGCAAAGCTGGGCCCGGGAGGAGCGTGGGCAGAAGGAGAGTGGCCAGGCCCGCTCACCAGGACTCAGACTGCTGTACCCCGGCTTCCTGCCTCTGCCGGGCTCAGCCCTCTTGTTATCCGACCTCTCCATACATTCAACTCCAGCAGGTGCCCAGGGTCTTCAGCAGGGATACGGGGACACAGGGCACACACTGTCTTATCCACATTTCCTGCTGCATCCTCCTTCTGTAGTGAGGTGTCTAGATATTTTAGGGATTCTTGTTTTGGGATATTCAATATGCTAGATGCTGAGAACATAAAAAGGAATAAAATTTGGTTCCCGCTTTCTAAGAATTTAGGATCTAATGGAATAGCCCAGTATGTAAACAATTTCAGAAGGGTGGCTCGAAAGAAGAATATTAATAGGGAGGCACAAAGGCGGGACCCACCAGCCCCCTTTTCTCCAACCTGCCTAAGTTGCTCATGGTTAGTGTGTTTGGGGGCCACTCAGTCTTGGCTTGATATTGGTGTTTTATATCTGCAAGTACTGGCAATAATTGCTATTCTGGAAATTAACTTTAGATACTATAAGGACTCTAACAATCAAATGGAGTAAATTATACTTGGTTAATGGTCCTAATGTGCCTGGAAAAGAGACTAATATTTGGGAAGTATTTTCAATAACAAGGGGGTATGACTGATGAGTTTATAAGAAAATTACAGCCGGGCGTGGTGGCTCACGCTTGTAATCCCAGTACTTTGGGAGGCGGAGACTGGAGGATCCGGGTTCGAGGCCAGCCTCAGCTCGTGCATGCGCGCGCACGCGCACGTGAGCATTCTCTCTCTCTCTCTCTCCCTCCCTGTTTCTCTCCCTCTCTCTCTCTCTGTCTCTCTCTCTCTCTCTCTACTTAGTGAGGCCCTCTGCAACTTCATGAGACCTGGTTTCAAAATAAAGTATAAAAAATAGGGCCGGGGGCGTAGCGCGGAGGTAGAACGCCCCTGCATTCAATCCCGGGTACCTCAAAAAAAAAAAGCCATTAAAAAAAAAAGAAAATTACAAGCATCTTCTTGTAGGCATTAAAATTAATGATAACTTTATAATGTTTCCTCCCCACTCTTCCCCACAATCCTTTTGTTATTGATGGAAGAGTGGTTTTGGCCTCAATGGTCTAGCTCCCCATGGGTGCTTAGCACTGTCTGGAGACATTTTTGGTTGTCACAGGTGGGGAGTTGCCGCTGGCATCCGATGAGTGGCAGTGGGGATCCTCATCATCCTGTCACACATAGGATGATCTCCCATGAGAAATTTTCTGACTCCCAAATGTTAGCAGTGCTACCCTGCATGAATAGCATGTGTTGCTTATATTTACTAGAAACATGTCCAAGATCCAAAATCATATGTGCCCATGGAGATAGAAAATATTTGAACAAGCCAGGTGTGGTAGCACACCCCTGTTATCTCAGTACTAGGGAGGCTGAGACAGGAGGATCAAAGGTTTTGAAGCCAGCCTTAGCAACTTAGTGAGACACTGTTTCAAAATTAAAAAAATAAAAGCTGGGCATGGTGGTGCAATCTTGTAACCCCAGTATTTGGGAGGCTGAGACAGGAGGATCCGGGTTCACAGCCAGCCTCAGCAACTTAGTGAGGCCCTCAGCAACATAGTCAGTCCCTATTTCAAAAATAAAGAATAAAATAGGGATTGGGGCATAGCTCAGAGGTAGAAGGCACCTGGGTTTAGTCCCCAGTACCATAAATAAATAAATAAATAAATAAATAAATAAATAAATAATAAAAAGGGCTGTGGATGTAGCTTGGAGGTAGACTGCTCCTGGGTTTAATCTCTAGTACCCAAAACAAAGAAAATACTTGAACAAAAGGGTTTGATGCGCAGGGAGGGAGGTAGGAAGATGGTAGTGATTTTTTATTATTGGCCTATTTTATTTTTTGAAACTGATGATTGAGCCCAGGGGCATTCTACCTCTGAGCTACACCCCCAGCCCTATTTTATTTTTTGTTTTGAAACAGGGTCTTGCCAGGTTGCTGAGAGTCTCAGTACTTGCTGAGGCTACCTTTGAACCTGCGATCCTCCTGTCTCAGCCTCCCAAGTAATGGGCTTAGAGGCCTGTGCCACCATGCCTGGCTGGCCTCTTTTGTTTCATTTTATTTTATTTTGATTTTGTTTCATGGTCTACTTATAACAACTTCGTTTTTATTATTTAATTCATAGATAAATTGTTTTGATTATTGCTTAGCACATTTTGGAGAACTTTGCTAACGCATCCCCAGTACTGGCACGGTCCCTATGACAATCCCCAATTTGCATGTATTCGCTGGCGTACGCATGAATGCATCGTTGCATATGCTGTTGGAGAGAGCAGCATTTGGTTTGTTTTCCAAACGGTCCTCTTGTACATTTTACAGCTGGTTCAGTGGAAGATGCTGTCAGAGTTTAGGAAAGCCATTTCCAACACTCGACGTGTGAGGTCAGTAAGAATAGGACACCTGCCGTCCAGAAGGGCACACTGCTTAGCAAGCCTAGACGTCGACTCCCGCATCCGCCTGCTTGGAAAGCTGAACAGGCAAAAACACGGCAGACGTTCACGGAAGCCCACACGGTTTAGAGCCACAGAGGAATATGTTATAAGCAAACAGCTGTACCAAACAGCAAACTCAACACAAACCTATAATGGGAAAACAAGCGAGCCTGATACAAAGTCCTTCGAGGAAACAGAAGCTTAGCTGAGCGACAGCAGAACCCACGGCCAGGAGCGCAGACTGATGGGCTGAGAGCAGCTCAGCTCGCACGGGCCTGTGGCTCTGTCTGCCTTGGTTCTGCTGGGCGGAGCTGGGCCCGCTCTTCCTCTCTTGCACTTTTCAGGTATGAACTCTTTGCGACAGCCAGATTTGCCTGTTTCTTCTCCATCCGAGCCTCAAGCTGCCTCTGCCTGTGTGGGCACGACTTCTGTCCGGAGTCCTATTATTTCTTCTCCCTCCTCTGCCTCTGAGTTTTCTTTATAAGGCTCAGCCTCCAGTCCTGGACCCTTTGTGAAACCCTTCCCAAGTTTTTCTACATCAGAAATTTCTTAAAATCTGAGTCCTCCCTCTTCTACCCTCTCCAGCTTCAGGGGAGATCTGGAAGTCATGATTTATTTTGGGGGCTTACAGGTGTGTGGCGCATGCCAGTAACAAAGATACAAGGTAGACACAAGGAGAACACCAGGAAAAGTCATGCTATAGAAACCTCAGGTGTTGGGCTGGAGGTGTAGCTCAGTGCTAGAGGGCTTGCCTGGTTAAGTTCCCAAGTCTGATCCCCAGCACTGAAGGAAAAAAAAAAGTTGAGGACAAATTTATCTCGGTGTGTGTGTGTGTGTGTGTGTGTGTGTGTTACTGAGGATCGGACCCATGGGCACTCTACCTCTGAGGTACACCCCCAACCCTATTTTATTTTTTTATTTTGGAACAGAGCCTTGCTAAGTTGCTGAGGGCCTCACTAAATTCCTGAGGCTGGCCTCCAACCTGCAATTTTCCTGACTCAGCCACCCAAGTACTGGGGTTACAAGCATGCACCCCACCACACCCAAATACAAATTCATCTTTTAATGGTCATTGGAGCAGGTGATAAGGAGAGCATCTCCTTTCTTTCCAGAAAGAGTCCAGTGGATGTAGACCTGCCAGGGTCTGTGCACAGTACCCTGCCTGCTAACTTAACAAGATGGGAGAGGAGTTTCTGACAAAGCCTTCCTTGATACAGCACGATCTTGTTTTCCCAGGGGGCAATTACAACACAGAAGGTGAGTGCACCTTGCTGGGCTCCGGCCTGGGCAAGCTCAGGGAGAGACGCCAGACTTTGGGAATCGGCGGAGCCAGCCCCTCTGGGCTAGGCATTCTGTCAGTCTCACCAGGGTCTCTTTCCCCAGATTCAGCTCACAACTTTGCAATATTGTGTAGCATTCCCAGCAGTGGCGGGTTTTGATTAGCTCTATTTACAAAAGCAATATGAAAAACATAAACTGCCCAGGGGGTATGCTTAACATCAACATGTTAAGCAGTAGAAGGGAGAAGGGACTTGTAAAAATAAAGTTTAATTTTGCTACAGAGAACTTTCATCCTTCACGCAGCACTACTGAAGGAGCCTCTGCGCCATCTTGGAGATCAGTCTTCAGACAGTTGATTCATTTTGCAGCAGAAACACAGACATATATTAAAATCTCACGCTGGCTGCTAGATTTTCATCACCATACCTGCGCTTATTACAATTACTCATTTTCCATTCCCATGAGACCATTGGGTAGAGAAAATTTACCTCGATTTTTGCATTCAAAATATTCAGTTGCCTATTTGCCATAGTTCCATTTATTTTTAGATGACAATTTCCCCGTTTTGTGTGCAGCTGGGTGCATCTCTCAGTTGCCAGGGAGGAGGGGGATATCATTATTAACTCAGAATGATCATTTATCTGCAAGTTAAAATATCTTCTCCAAAGGATGGAAGTTTGCTCTTGCCTGAGGTTGGTTTGTTCCCTGTGGGCTGTGAGGTGTTTCAGAGGCTGTTTCTGTGCTGGGTTTTCTGCTGCGTCTTAGCAGTGAGGCCTTTACTTATGTTGGCTAGGAAGTGGAGAAAAGTGATAAAAAACATCTGGAGTGTACTGATGAGAAATAAGAAACCTCTAACATCTGCATAATTTAAATGCAGGGCTAGTCATTCTGAAAGATTCTAAGTTGTCTTAGTAAACGCTGTCATGTAAGCGTGTACGCTTGGCCTTTGACCTCAATGAAGTTCATCTTAAATGACCAGGGCTATCGTAAGCTTTGGTGTTGCTGACCGATAGAGAAATCGGAGCACATCTTTCACTTTTTTTTACAACTCATCACACACACACACACACACACACACACACACACACACACACACAAATTCAGAAAATACATATTGAGTGGTGACACCATATTGGGTACCCTGCAGCTGTCACAGATACAAAGGTAAAGACGGTGTGGTTCTTCCTCACTAAGAACTTAGAGGAGAGACACAGACTAGTGATCAAGGAATTATGGTACCAGGTGAACGGGGCTGTGACCAGGGGACTGAGACATGCGCAATTCTGGAAGCTTGCCTTAAAAAAACATTTCAACTTACAAAAAGATAATTTGGTAGAGAAATGAACGTGTATCTCAAAGAGCTTGTGCAGGTGAGAAGCCCTCAGGTACCAGCTTCCTGCCCTTGGCATTGAGAGATGTATATGGAACAGGCAGGAGCACCTAAGAGGGACCTAGTGCCCACTCTGGGCTGTGGCCACCACTTCCCGAGGGGGCAGCACTGGGGTCTGTGCTGGGCTCTGCACACCGATCCTGCACCAGCCTGTAGAACTAATTCGACGACGTCACTGCCCTCTTGGCTTGCTTTCCACGACACTTGGAGTCACCCCGCGCCCATCCGTCCTCCTCTTCCCCCTTGTTCCTGATGAGTCAACCACTGGCCTTGCATTTCTTTAAGCTTCCAGTCATCTCCCTGCCTCAGGGTTCGCCTTCCTGTCCCCTCCGCTTGTGGGAGTCCTCCCCCATGCTCAGCACAGGGCCTGTTCCTTTCTGCCTTCCCTCCTTCTGCTGTGGTTTAGATAAGTGTCCCCCAAAGTGTCATGTGTTAAAGGCGTGGTCCACAGGGTGGCGCTACTGGAGGAACTGTGGACCTATAGGAGGTGGGGCCTCATGGGAAGTCCCTAGGTCACTGCGCAAGCCCTTGGAGGGGATTCTAGGACCCCAGGCTCTTCCTCTCCTTTTGCTTCCTGGCTCATGAGGCGAGTGTTTTGTTCTACCACTCATGCCCACCATGATGAGCTGCCCCTCCAGGGGCCCAAAGGAAGAGGGTCACTTGGTCATGGCCTGGAACTTCTAAACCATAAGCCAAGCAACCCTTTTCTGTTTATAAGTTAATTGCCCTGTATTTTGTTGTTACGGGGACAGAGTTGACGAACACGCCTTCTGTTCAATCATCCTTCCTCAGCGGGGCGTCTTCACCTTGCTATCTGCAGTACCTTCGCATTCTCCATCCTCCTTGTTCTCATTCCTTTTCTTCAGAGCATTACCACTGCACTATGCATTCATTTGTTTGACTGTCTTCCCACCTGGAATGCAGGCTCTGGGAGGATGCCGCAGGGCTCTGGCTCTCTGCTATGTCTTCTGTCCCTCGAGTAGGCTTGGCACATAGGAGACACTCATTTAATATGTGCTAGAGGAGGCCGGGCATGGTGGTGCTTGCCTGTAATCTCAGTACTTGGGAGAGTGAGACAGGAGGATCAGAGGTTTGAGGCTAGTCTCAGCAACTTAGTGAGACCCTAGTTTCAAAAAATAAAGTAAAATAAAATAGGGCTGGGGGTATATCTCAGAGGTACAGCCTTAGTGTGGGGACAATAGCTGTCCTCCATGGCTCATGAAAGGGGAAGTTAATAGTCTTCTAGGGACCTCAAAGTCTTGAAAGGCTGAAAACATATTTGATTTGGAACAACATGAATTTACAGAATTTCTAAATTCTTTGGGGAAAAATTTTTCCTTCCAGATTCCTGTGGTCAGATAGCATCCAATGACCTGAAATAGGTCTGGTGATGTATTATAATTAACACCTATATTAAATCTTCTGTTTAGTTTCAAATGCCTGCATTTTGGATCAGATTGGAAGAGATTTTAAATGTGAGGAGTGGGAAAGGAAGGAAAAATTTAAAGCATGTGTGTGGAGAATGTAATTTTCAAGAGGTTAAAAAATCCCATATATTGTTTTTTTTTTCCTCACTGATTAAACATTTGTTAAACTTTTTGAAAGTGCACTTGACAAAGAGCATTTACATATTGTTGGCAGGACTGTAAATTAGTACAACCACTATGAACCACTATTGTTTCCTCAAAAGACTAGGAGTGGGACCACCATACGACCCAGTTACCACTCCTCAGTATTTTCCAAAAGAATTAAAGTTAGAATACTACAGTGATACATTCATACCCGTGTTTATAGCAGCACAATTCATAATAGTCAAGTTATGGAACCAACCTAGGTGTCCATCAACAGAGGAATGGATAAAGAAAATGTGGTCTCTACACACAATGGGATTTTACTCAGCCATAAGGAAGAACGAAGTCATTTGAAGGAAAATGGATGGAACTGGAGAACATCTTGCTAAGTGAGATTGACCAGACTCAGGAAATTCAGTACCCTATGTTTTCTCTCTGATGTGGAAGGTAGAGAGGAAAAAAGGAAAAGGAGAGGGGCCTCATGGAAATAGGAGACTCATGGAAAGGGATCACGGAAGTGAGGAGGGAAGGGAAAGGGGAGATGGGGGAGGGAAACAGACCAAATAATGTCAGTGTTGTGTGCAGATATGAATGCGTCACTATGCCTGTTATCATGTACAATTACAATGCACTGATAAAAATTAATTTAAAAGAGCAAATGCATCTGATCATGAAGACAGCAGCGCGTTGAAATATGGCCACGGTCTCCCGTTCTTTCCATGCGGCCATCTGGGATGGCAGTGCCCAACCTGGCTGCTTGGGGGAGGATCATAAAGTTCCCATGGGGACAGATGATGAGACAGAAACAGCTTTCTCTCATTTTGCTCTAAAGACTGCCTTGTAGTTTGCTATAAATGTTGACATAGATGGCTCCACGTGGCTGCCCGTAATGTTTCTCCACACCCTTCTCCTTTCTACAGCACATGTGTGCAGGGTTAAGTAGATTTGTAGATTATATTATCTAATTTTAACTAAATTAACCTTCACCAAATAGATGAGTGGCTTAAAAAACAGAGTTGACCCCCATACCGGAAGGTGGATGTGTGCAAGGAAACATCAAGAGAATGGCAGAATTGATATCGCTTCTACTACTTGTGTGAAAGTTTTATTTAGCTAAGTTAAAAAAAATCAATGAAAACTCAATCCCATGGACAAGAAGTCAGCCAGAGATTCTATATTATCAAGAAGAAGGGAACAGTTCAAATAAGGCTCTGTCCATATATGAAGGTGTCACTACCAATCTCACTAACATGTACGGGGAGGGAGGAGGGGAGCGGGGTGGGGCGCCGGGGGAAACACACCAAGTGCTGTGTGCATGTGTGTTTGTATCACTTTGAACCTCACTATGATGTATAATTACAATGCACCAATAAAAGTATAAAAGAAGGAAAAGAAGGAGAGTATTTGAAATGTAGACTTACAGCTGTTATGGCAACAATGTATCTTGTCCCAACTGGATAGTGTGTTTTGTTCTGTTAGTTACTGGTCTGAATGCATGTACATACAATGTATTCGGAAGCAGTGTACATGCTGGCCACGTCTTGCTATTAGGGGTGTCCATGCAAGAAAGCTTAGTACCCACTGCTTGAGGGTCTTGCTATTCTAAGGAGGCATCACCTGGGAATCTTTCAGAAATGCAGAACCTTAGGTCTCACCGTAGCCCTCCAGGGTGAGAATCTGCAGCTCAGGATGGCCAGGCGACTTGTGCTCACATTACAGCTTGGGAAACGCTGCTCTAGGCAGATTTTACAACTTGTTGCTTCTGTGCATCTGAAATCAAGGATTGATTCTTGTAAGAAATCATGGAGCTAAGGTGTGATTTAGAGTTCCAGTTCTACTATTACAAACTTAACCTTAGGTAGCATACTGATGCTCTGAGATGCTGTTTAAAATAGAGATAATATTCCCTGCCGCCCGGGAGGGTGGGAAGCATCCTGGGCCCATACAGCACTCTCACGAACTGCCATTTGGTCTCTCCCTTCCTTTCCCGCCACCGAAGGGGACAGCTCTTCCTCCTCTTTGTATTTCATTTCCTAGCACAAGTCTCTAAACTTTTTGCTCGTGTATTTCCTAAAACTATCATGAAAAACCATGTCTGCCCTCATGCTCTGTTCTATTGAGAAGTTTCATCGCAAGTGTAAAAAGTTGTCAAGTAATCCCTGCATTGTTGTGAACATGGGCAGCATTTTGAAATGGAAACTGGTTCCCTCACTCTTTGTAGTCTTGCTAATGGAATCCAGACGCCAGGTGATATGATGGCCCTGCTGTCCCTCTTCTCTGCCCTTGGCGGCATCTCCAGTACAGTGGGACCCCCGGCAGTTCCAGTCCCCACTGGCCGAGCTCAAAGTGGCTCTAGCTTCCTTGTGGGGATGCTGGTCCTGAAGCTGTGGTGACCCTTCTGCTCGGGTACTGGCTTCCATTCCTGACTGATCTCAGCATCGCACTAAGTTCCCAGGTGGAATCTCAGCTCTTCCTTCATTAGTGTGACCTGTTCCCTGTATGAATGTCCCGTGGCCAAATAAAGTGGATTCCGTTTTCCCTGATTATATTCTGCCTGCGAGAAATGCTGATCCGTGTCGATATACCAGTGAGTGGAATTATCCTATCGCCACTGAAAGATTTTACACCACATGTCAATATACTGGAGGAAGACACAGGATGTGGGAGGGATGTACTTCTCTTTAAAAAATTGGAAGCAGAGCAGTTGTGAGGAAGAAAGATGTTCCCCATCATAACGATTTGGGAGAAACATTGCAAATAGAAGATAAGGATCTGCAAATCAATGCCCTTAAAATGAGCCCTTAAAAAAATCTTTGTGAATTGTGGTTTGAAGATCTCTGCCTTGCAGAGTAGGCATGTTGCATATTTAGGCATGCTGAGTGTTGTTTGAGTGGGTAGCTACCTCTGTACCAAAGTCCTAGTTTATCCAGAAAACCCTCTACAGCGGCGATGGGCCCCTAAGGTAGCCACCTAAGGGAGCTGCAAGCTCAGTCTGATATGCCCTGAGGCTGCAGTTGATAGGCGGCTGGGCCGGGCATCTTCAGGGCCTGGCTGTTAGCTGAGCACATCAAGCTGCTGGGGGAGCAGGCAGGGTCTCAGAAGCCCGGGAAATAATGGGCCATCAGCAGATCAAGCCCAGCCGGGCTGCTGTTCTCACATGCCAGCAACCGCAGCAGCCCTGCTGATGTCTGCAGTTGTGTGTGCACCTGCCGCTCTGCTGTGGAACTCTGCCACTTATCTGGGGACATCTCTTGGGCACATTTGTTCGCCAGCCGGCCGCTATGGTTAGGGTACGCTTTAGTGTGCTCCCCAGGGCTTCATATGTTGAAATTTCATCCACATTGTGAGACATGAAAAAGGAGGAAACTTTATCCAGCTAGGGAGTTTTGAGGTGAGGCATTTGGGAGGGAATTAGGATCAGATGAAGTTATCAGGGTGGAGCCCCATGATTGAATACTGGTGACTTTATGAGAAAGTGAGCAAGTCACACACACACACACACACACACACACACCAGGGGACACACTTTCTGTCTCCTGCCATAGCGCCTGACTGTCCCAGCAAGCATGGCTGTTTCCTGAGGGACCTGATCTCCCGTTGCCTGGCTTGTCTGGGAGGGAAGGGCCTTGGCATTGAGCATATTGAGGCAACCTTAAATTAAATTATAGTACCAATTAGTACTGTGTCAAAGGGCCACCCTGGGTATAGAATTGGTGGTTTCTTATCGGGAATGTCATACCAACTGAAAATCTGTGAAGATGATAGCTCTGGGGAACAATTTGACCTTCTAAGTCATCACTCTTCTTTTTAGAAATTCAAATGTTCAAGTCATGTAGTCCATGAGCTTTCTAGAGGGTTCAAAGGCCAGTTGATTGTGTTTTAGGAATGTCATGTGGGAGATGGAGTAGTGACCCGGATAAGAACAAAGTTGGCTCTTGAAAGAAAAAAAAAAGATAAAGAAGAAAAAAAGTGAAGTTAGGAAGCATGTGGAGTGGGGTATTCATGAAGACACAGGACTTGAAACCAATATTGAGAGGTTTCAAGGACAGGACGCAGGCTGCCTTTTTGGAAAAGGGAGAAATAGATCATTGTTTTTGAAAGTCGAACTACAGAACTTCCCTTTTCAAGCCTCTTAATAAAGAAGAGAATCAAAATACCTTTGAGATAGTAATGTAGAAGAACTGAAGCACTTGTTAATGGAGTTTTGATGATCAATATGTAAGACATTCCCTAAGTAATGAGAAAATAAACAAATTAAGATCAGGAGGTGTGCGTACTCAAGTTCATGTTTGCTCCAATGCTCTGTACAGAATCTTACCTGACAGTTTCACTTTAATACTTCAAGTGTTAGCAGTCATCAAACATCCATCCATCCATCTATACATCCGTCTTCTGTCTCTCCATCAATATGTCCATCTGTCTACCCATCCATCCACCCTCCCATCTATCCATTTCATCCATCCATCCATCCAAACTTCCGTTCTTTCTATATGTCAGGCTTTGGGCCAGGCCCTAAGGACACAGGGGTTAACAGAGTCACACATGACCCTTGGGTATGTGGAAGAATCAGGGACTAGTAAGAAGGCAAATGTTTTCCACATTCAGTGGCTCAAGGATTGTCTGTGTGAAGGGGAGTGGCTTTATAGGGTCAGATGGAGGGAGGAGTAGCTCAGAGGTAGAATGCACCTGGGTTTCATTCCAGTACCCCCCCACACACACCAAAAACAAAAACAAAAAAGAGAAGAAAATAGAATTTCATGTTTATGAACCCTGGAAAATGATAACTTTAAAGGGCTATAAGCGATCAAGGAATTTTGGCTATATAAAAGTAAAATCCTGAGCCGGGCGTGGTGGCGCACACTTGTAATCCCAGTACTTTGGGAGGCGGAGACCGGAGGATCTGGGTTCGTGGCCAGCCTCAGCTTTCTCTCTCTCTCTCTCTCTCTCTCTCTCACTCTCTCTCTCTCTCTCTCTCTCTCTCTTCTTAGTGAGGCCCTCC
>PVJS01029275.1:0-24892 GCA_004027185.1 Glis glis
TCAACAATCATGATAACAATCAGAAGATAATCCTTACAAGGGATCAACAATCATGATAACAATCAGAAGATAATCCTTACAAGGGATCAACCACCCTTTCTCCTCCCTAGATTAAGAAACTCCCTCTTCTGAGAACTTCCCTCTATAATATCAGCAAATCCTGATCAGCTCATTTGGTAGAGCTTTTACCTTCTTAGGCTGTTTATGCAACTTAGAGTCTGAAGATAGAGAAATGGTCCCCGACACCAAATCAGATAGTAAGAAGATGAATTCACCTCTCTCTGATTTCCTAAAGCCAAATTATTAATCATGGCATATACTCTCTCCTGGTGAAATAGCTACTCAGTTTTAAGAGAACATTACTGAGCCAGGCATGGTGGTGCATGCCTGTGATCCCAGTATCTGGGAGACTGAGACAGGAGGATCACAGATTTGAGGCCAGCCTCAGCAATTTAGCGAAACCCTCAGCAACTTAGCAAGACCCTGTATCAAAATAAAAAATAAAAAGGATTGGGGGTGTAGTTTGGAGGTAGAGCAACCCTGGGGTTAATCCCCAGTATCAAAAAAATGAGGAAATTACTGTGTTGTGGAGAATCAATTCAGAGACCACAAAATTTTTATCTGTGCTAGAAATAGAGCAAAAAGGATTATGCTTCAAGAATAAATGACCATTGCAGTTATTAACCTAATTTTGTCAAGGTGACTATGGACTCTTTGGTCCCTCAAAGAAAACTCCCAAGATAATTGTGAAAATTTTGTGTCCCAAAGTTGACTCCAAATATTAGGACGTAATTAGTCTTCATTGAAATATAAAGTGCCGCTTGCAAAAGATGGCCTGTAGGGCTAATGTAGAAAACTTTCTGTCACAATTGAATGAGAACTTCCTTTAAAATCCACTCTCCCTCGTTTGTTTATTCAGCTAATACTTAGCACGGGTCTGCCAGTGTATCTGGTACTGTTCTGAACACTGAGAATAGAGCAGAAAAGAAAATAGCCAAAGTCTTCGCCCTTGTAGAAACCAAACTCAGATGAAGGACATGATAGGACATTAGACCACGGTGGGAGCAGGGATGGTGAGCGGCAGGTAAATTCAGGATATATTCTAAACACTAATTTAATACATCAATGCATAGAATCTGTGTTAATAAAAAGAAACTACTACAGTACTTTTTGTTTATTCTAAGGACCTAATATTTGTAAAGAACCTCTTACTAAGTATTTTCACACATGGAATCTCATTTAAGCCTTCGCAGCACAGAGAGGCAGATTGGAGAGGTATTTTCTGTTTTTCCAAAGTCAAAACTAACCTACATCTTGGATTCCATGTCCACTGCGTCTTCCTTCTCTAAGTAATACTAATTATTCTATGTAATCATTTTCTACCCATTACCAGTGGATTCTATTTAGTGATCTTCAAGACAGATTATATTTTGGAATATAGAAGAAAACTAATATTTATTGAATCCCTAATATGAGGTAGGTGTTTTTGGTTTCTTATCCAATTTAAATCTTGCAACTTTATTAGGTTAGTGTTATGGTCTGAATTTGGGGGTCCCCCCAAAATTCATATGTCAAAATGTAATCATCAATGTGATGGCTTGAGGAGTCAGGGTCTTTGGGAGGTGACTGGCTCATGAGATCAGAGCCTTCATGAATGGGATTAGTGTTCTTATTAAAGAGGTCCCAGAGGGCTGCCTTGCCCTTTCTAGAATTGGCATAGGGCACCAGCTAAGTGAGAGTGGGGGGCCCTCATCAGACTCTGAATCTGCAGAAGTCTACATCTTGAACTTCCTGGACTCTAGAACTGGGAGCAATAGATTTGTGTTGTTTGTAGGCAACCCAATTCACAGTATTTTGTTATAGCCGCTCAAACATCCTAATACCATGTAATTTCCCCCAATTAAAGGTGAAGAGATGGAGGCTAGTTACTGGTGACAGACCCACGTACTTTTCATTGCTTCTGCTTAGAGGAAAGGTGGATCTTGCCTTTTGAAGTTTGGGCTCAGTTCTTAACTAACTCCCTTTGTTTTCTTACTTAACAGAAAAAATGTAGAATGGAACTAAAGCTGTTTATCATCAACTTGTCAGTTCATTATCAATATTTTTTCTTTTCATGTGTGCGTGGTATGTTTTACTGGGGATTGAACTCGGGGTCATTCTACCTCTGAGCTACACCCCCAGCTCTATTTTATTCTGAAAGAGAATGTCACTAAGTTACCATGCAATGCTGGCCTCAAATTTGTGATCCTCCTATCTCAGCCTCCCAAGTACTAGAATTACAGGCATTCCCCACCATGCCTGGCTAATTAATTATCAATATTACAATGAGGCTGCCTAGTTTTTTTCTTTTTTTTTTTTTTGCAGTACTGGGAATTGAACCCAGGGGCATTCTACCTCTGAGCTACACCTCCAGTCCTATTTTTTATTCTTTTATTTGAAAACAGGGTCTCACTAAGTTGCAGAGGAGCCTAAGTAGCTGAGGCTGGCCACAAACACGGATCCTCCTGTCTCAGCCTCCCAAGTACTAGGATTAGGAGAATTTATTATTTTTTGCCTTCTTCTTAACTTTGCAAAGTCAAAGGCCAATCATCTTATCATTTTTGTTAGAATTAAGTTAGAATTGGAAGTACTTCTAATTTGTTACACCAATAGATAGATCATCTAGACAAAAAAATCAATAAGGAAAAATCATACTTAAATTACACTACAGATCAAATGGACGTGACAGGATGTTTCATCCAATAGCTGCAGAATATACATTCTTTACATCAGTACATGGAGCTTTTTCCAAAATAGACCATCTGTTAGGCCACAAAGCAAGTCTTAGCAAATTCAGAAAAATTAAAATAATTTCCTGCATCTTATCTGATAACAATGAAATAAAACTAATCAATAGAAAAAGAAATTATACAAACACATGGAAATTGAATAATATACTTTTAAATGAACAGTGAGCCATTAAAGAAATCAGGGGGACATTTAAAAATTCCTTGAAGCAAATGAAAATGGAAACATAACATACCAGAAAATGTGGGATACAGCGGAAGCAGTACTAAGAGGAAAGTTGGTCGCAATAAGTGCCTACATTAAAAAAAAATAGAGATCTCAAACAAATAACCTAATGATGCATCTCAAGGCCTGAGATAAACAAGAACAAACCAAACCTCAAGTCAGCAGAAGGAAAGAAAGAGAAAAAGATCACAGCAGATAAATGAAATAAAGACAAAGAATAATACAAAGCATCAATGAAGTTGAGAGTTGGTTCTTTTAAAACATAAACAAAATTGACAAATCTTTAGCTAAATTAATCAAAAGAAAGAGAAGACCCAAATAAACAAAATTACATATGAAAAGAGAGAAATTACAACAGATACCACTGAATTTGAAGGATTATTGGGGAATATTTTGAAAATACTATACATGAATAAACTGGGAAAACTAGGAGAAATGGAAAATTTTCTGGACACCTATGACCTACTGAGATTGAAAACAAAATAAAATAAAATAAAATAAAATAAAATAAACAAATCAATTACAAGTATGAGATCAAAATAGTAATAAAAAAACTCCCAACAAAGAAGAGCTAGGCATGGTGGCACACACCAGTAATTTCAGTACTTGGGAGGCTGAGACAGGAGGATCACAGGTTTAAGGCCATCCTCAGCAACTTAGCAAAGCCGTCAGCAAATTAGTGAGACCCCTGCTTCAAAATAAAAATAAAATAGGGCTGGGAGTATAGCTCAGAGGTAGAATGCCCCTGGGTGTAATGCCCATACCACCAAAAATAATAAAGAAAGAAAGGAAGGAAGGAAGGAAGGAAGGAAGGAAGGAAGGAAGAAAAGAGCCCAAGACTGAACGAATTCATTTCTGCTGGATTTTATTAGGCTTTTAAAGAAGAACTAACACCAGTGCTTCTCAAACTGTTCCATAAAATGAAAAATTCATTCCACAAAGCCAGTATTATCCTCCTACCAAAACCTAAGGAAACAACAACAAAAACAGACAACTATAGACCAATATCCTAATGAACATAG
This sequence comes from Glis glis, assembly GCA_004027185.1. Classification (NCBI taxonomy): domain Eukaryota; kingdom Metazoa; phylum Chordata; class Mammalia; order Rodentia; family Gliridae; genus Glis; species Glis glis. The sequence continues at coordinate 4,035 of PVJS01029275.1, forward strand.
ATGCAAGAAATCTCAATAAAATACTTCAAAATCAGATTCAATGGCACATTAAAAAGATCAGTCGCCATGATCAAGTTGGTTTCATTGCAGGGATGTAAGGATGGGTCAACTTATGCAAATCAATAAGCATAAAGAGAACTGAGGATAAAAATCACGTGATCATCTCAATAGATGGAGAAAAACTCTAAATTCTTTGGTAAAATTCAACATCACTTCAGGATAAAACCCCTGCATAAATAGCCATAGCCAACATCATAATACAAAATGGAGAAAAACTGAAAGCATTTTCTTTAAGATCAAGAACAAGACAAGGATGTTCATTCCCAACACTCTTACTCAACAAGTACTAGAAATCTTAGCCTGAGCAATTACTTAAGAAATAAATAAAAAATTATAGAAGTAGGAAAGGAAGAAATCAAATTATCCCTGTTTGCTAATGATATAATTCTGTGTATAGAAAATCCAAAAAATTCTACCTAAGAACGTTTGGGTCTGAAAAAAATTTTTCAGCAAAGGGGATTCAAAAATCAACACACAAAAATCAGTAGATTTCTATGCATTAATAATGAGCTCACCAATAAATAAAAAATTAAATCCTGTTCACAATAGCCAGTAATTAAAATTAAAATACTAGTAATAAACCACACCAAAGAGGTAAAAGATCTCTGCAATGAAAGTTACAAAACACCGAAGAAATTGAAGAAGATACTAGAGGTAGAAAGACTTCCCATATTCATGGATTGGGAGAATTAATTTTGTTAAAAATCTATCGACTCAATGCAATCCCCATCAAAATATGAATGACATTATTCACAAAACTAGAACAAACAATCCTAAAGTCAAGGGGGAAGCAAAAAAGACACCAAATAGCCCGAGTAATCCTGAGCAAAAAGAGCAATACTAAAGGCTTCATAATATCTAATTCCAAAACATACTACAAAGGCATAGTAGCAAAAACATTATCTGTAGACACTTGAAACATGTTCACCCTGCCAATTAAATGGATTAATACATAATGGTGTGGTGCAGAAGAGGTATCACCAAACAACTGTCAAGCCGTAAACTTTTCAAGCAACCCTATTGCATTATCAACACATGCAGACGTTTCCTAATCTGATGCCTGGGGAGGCAGTTCGTTGTGAAGATAGAAATTGTTTGTGGTATACACACTCATTTCACATCCAGGCAATTGTGTTTTTCCACCAATTTCTTCATCGTTATTTTAAAAGAAAATGACAAAATGTCCACACAGATGGCACATTCAGCTGCCCCGATGTAATTAAGTTTAAATGTATAGCTCTAACCTGATCATTTACAGATGTGTCTCATCGTTATTTTCTTCTCACTGGAAGAATAACAGATTAGCAATAGTCAATAGCATTATTCTGAAAAACAGAGACTGTAAGGAGCCATAGAAATCTTTCTCTTAGCTGGACATGGTGGCACACACTTGTAATCCCAGTACTTGAGAGGCTGAGACAGGAGGATCACAGGTTCAAGACCAGCCTCAGCTACTTAGTGAGGCCCTCTGCAGCTTAGTGAGACCCTGTTTCAAAATAAAAAATAAAATAGGGCTGGGGGTGTAGCTCATAGGTAGAATGCCCCTGTGTTCAATCACCAACACCAAAAATAATTTTTTATTCTTTTAGAAATATGGCTACTGAGACCCAGAGTAAGTAAGGAGCTTAGCTTAAGAACCTAAATCTAGACAGTGAGAAATCAGCAAGACTCTAAAGTCAGCGAGGATGAGCATCATGCTGATGTTTGCTTGCTTGCCAGGGCTCAACATGGGATCCAGCACACATAGTCCATGCTCCATAAATATTCATGGAACTTATTTATTCATGGAATAAATAAACTGGAATTCTTTCTAGGGTGGCAAGTTTAGCAAGATGTTGGTGATATTTTTATACCTACTGCCACTGTGGCTGAAATAGCCATACCACAGCTACCCGACTACGCAAATGTGGTGACCCTAAAGTTCTTCCACCTGCCTACAGAGAATGTGAATGCTTACTGTATAAGATACCACCTCAGGATAAATTCTCCCCAACTGTACAAGTTTGAAAATGTGTTGCTTTCAAGACTTCCCAGCTATATTTATATCTTGTATCAGTACCCAACTTTGAGTTTTTGAGGAGAGATTAAGATTTCTGAGAAAAATGTACAGAAATTAAAATTCCATGTTTAGCAATGTTAGTGACAGCAAGTCAGATTTGAATTCTTCTATACCACCTGGCTGTTTATCATCTCTTAGGGTCTATAAGTACAGATTTTAGTCTGTACTAATTAGTAACCGTGAATGAATACAGTACTTTCTGTGAGGTTAGCTGTCCTTTAACCCAAGTTTGTCTAAGAACCAAATAGATTTTCTTCCCTAACTTTTCACATGGCTGCTGATTGAATTAATGGCTATGTCCAAAATACATCAGAAGTTGAAGTGAGGGTTTTGTCAGTGTCATGCCCACCTTCCTGTTAAACTGATTAGATCAATGGAAGGGCTTAGATTCAGATAAATTGTTCAGTATTTTCTATTCAGTAGATTCAGGCAAGCAAGTAAGTTCCTAAATGGGTAAATTCCAGCCTAAGACTGGTTGGCAGAGGAATTGCAGACGGAACAATCGAAGGCTGCTGGGTGTGGGGTGGGGCACAGGTTAGTTAAAGTAGTGTTAATCTCACTCCCTGCAGAAGCACAAGTGAAGAGCTCGTGGTTTGCGTCTATTCACGTTCTATCATGATAGAGAACATGGGGTTTTTACACTGTCCCAAACATTACAACAATGAGCTGCAATTTGTGCTTTATTTCTGTCCCTAATGCTCAATAGTTTTCTCGTCCTGCCAACTCTGAGAAGAGAGATGGAGAGTTCCTCCTCCCACATCCCCCTTCTGTCTCATAGACCTAATCGGAAGAAAATAAAAGAACCTGAGTGTGTTCTCAAACTTAAGATTATGCTTCTATGATGGCTCAAAGTGCTAGCATCAAAATAATTAATACACCTCTTGATGACCTTACCCCAGAAACTCAGAGTCATTTTTCCGCCTAGAAAAAAAAAATCAGAGTCATCATTGCATTCATTGAATGGCTAGGGCAGCTCGGACACAGTGACCAGAGATTTGTCTGAAGCCATTTGCCAGATTCTGCAAGGGACCTGTCTGGGGCCCATCTATGACCTACGATTACTGACTGTATGTCCTTCAGCTATTTATCTCCCACACCAGTGTTCACAACCAGCGACAGTTTTGCCCACTCCAGGACATTTAGCAGTGTTTGAACATATCTTGGGTTGTTACAATGGGGGGGGGGGGGAGATGCTGTTAACCATCCCTATTACACAATGAAGAATTATTGCACCTCAAATCTCAACCCTGCCTGAGGTAAAGATTCTTCTCCTTTCAATGTGATCTGAGAGAAATGAGCCTAAAAATCTAATAAGTTACAGTGAAGTTAGCAGTCCTAAGCTCGCTTTAAAAATGATCTCTCTCTCTCTCTCTCTCTCTCTCTCTCTCTCTCTCTCTCTCTTTCTCTCTCTCTCTCCTGGTTCTAGGGAAAGGGGATTTAATTGGAGCAAACCTATCAATTAAGGACCAAGTGATCAAGACCAACGCAGACGTGAAGGCTCTAACCTACTGTGATCTTCAGTGCATCATCCTCAAAGGACTCTTTGAAGTGCTCGACCTTTACCCAGAATATGCTCACAAATTCGTGGAAGACATTCAGCATGACCTCACTTACAATCTTCGAGAAGGTCATGAAAGCGATGTAAGTCTCATTTCTAATTAGCGCTGAACCCTTATAACACAAGGCCTGGAAATCATTAATAACCATAAAGGCAGATGTTATAACCTCACTTTACAAAGTCTCTGAATGTAAGGTCTGGTTACTCAACCGCTGGCTGAGTAATTAAAGAATTAGCTAGACGTCAAACCTGGAGCTCATTGCCAACATTCTGGGAAAATATTATTTATAGGTGACTCCCCAAAACTCGGTTTCTTTCTGGTTTATTTTCACATTCTTGAAACTAGAATCAATTTCGATGATGGATAGCATTTAGCTAGAGATGTGTGATTTCTCCAGAATTTAGATTTCCAGATAAAGTAAACGGTTCTGCATTTACTGTGTTTATAATTGTTCACTGTTCCAATTGCTCAACATGGATTTTGCTTAAAACTAATCTTTTTTGTTAGCACTGTACCCAAAACAATCTATCTTCAAATGACTAAATATGCATAAAAGGATTCAAGCCCAAGATTGTCGGGCTGAAAGCATAATGAACATTTTCTGCAATTATATATTTGCTACATGTTTCAGCTGATACAAACAGCTTTCCTGTCAAAATATGTACTAAACTGCGTCCCATGATTAGGCTGATCGTGAACATGACTTCATTAGATGTGTCAGAGACAAACAATTTAATCGGAGTGATTGTTGGAAGGAAAGTCAGAGCATGCATGGCATTGTGAAACAACCAATGTTTTATCTACGACATTTGCAACATTCAATTTTTTAGAGGTTTAAGAAGCTGTGCTTGACTAACCCATATTGAACCGACAGTTTTGGTAGTTGTTAACATTCCCCACTCTGAAAGGTATAAAGAATATTCAAATTGTGTATCCTTTCATCTTGGTTGAAGATATTAAATGACATTAGATGGAGAGATTATACACCATTCTGAAGTTCATGAACTCCAGTTTTGCATGCACTATTTCTGTTGGTGATAGCAAACTACAGAGGCTGTATATCTGGCTACCTATTATGTGATAAGTACTCTTCTATAGAAAACATCTCATTCATTGTTTAAAACAAATCTTTATGGTAAGTGTCAGTCTGTTTTTATGCAAGAAACTGAGATTTAGAGTGGCATAGGGCCACACAAACTTGTAGATGGCTGCAAGAGTTTGAGCAGAGGTATCAAATTTAAAATCTATACTCTTTCTGTTACATCTGTTGCCTCTTCCTGAAATCACTTTCATGTATTTCATTCAGTAGATGGAATTTTAAAGCTGCAGGTGACTTTTGTGTTCTTCATTGAAAACATAAAATAACAACTATTTTTGAAGATTGAAGATGAGTTAGAGAATAGGAACAATCAAAAAGGGAAGAAGAAATTAGGAGAGAAAAATAGCCAATATTCCCAGCATGGAGGAGGGGAAATTATTGGATCTCAAACTCTATTTTCTTTACATTTGGTTCTTATATTTTGACACTCCTTACCTTTCACTATTATAATTTATGATGTATATTTGTAAATATGTACACATTATAGAATGGTTAAATCAAGCTAATTAACATGGGCATTTCCTTACATATTTATTTCTTCATAGTGAGAACATATAAAATATACTCTCAGCAATTTCCAAGTGCACAATACATCATTATTATCTATAGTCACCATACTGTAAAACAGATGTCTTGAACTTACTCCTCCTACCTGAAATTTTGTACCCTTTGACTAACACCTCCTCAACCTACCTCCCAGCCCTTAGTAACCACCATTCTACTCTCTGCTTCTAGGAAATGCTGATTTTTTTTTAAGATTCCACATATATGTGAGATCATGGGGGATTTGTCTTTCTGTGCCTGGATTATTTCACTAGACATTGTGTCCGATTTCCTTCTTTTCGAGGGATGGATAGTATCCTATCCATATGCCATGTTTTCTTGATCCATCCATCCATTGATGGACATTGAAGTTGATTCCATATCTTGGCTATGGTGAATAATGCTACAGTGAACATGAAATTACAAGTATCTCCTACAGATCATGATTTCAATTCCTTTGGACAAATAACCAGTAGTGGAATCAGTGGGTCATATGATAGTTCCATTTTTCATCTTTTGAGGAGTCACCACACTGTTTTCCATAGTGTGCACACTAATTTCCATCCCCACCAGCAGTGTGCAAAGGTTCCCTTTTTTTCCCTTTCTTCCCCACATCCTTGCTAATACTTCTCTCTCCTCTCTTTGAAAATAGCAATTCTAATGGTGTGAGATGAAATCTTATTGTGGTTTTATTTTTGCATTTGCCTGATGATTAGTGATGGTGGACTTTTGTGGTATGCCTTCTTTCAAGAAACATCTATCCAGGTTCTTTGCCTATTTTTTTTAATCAGGTTATTTGTTTTCTTGCTGTTGAGTTGTTTGGGTTCCCTAAGTGGTTTGAATAGTCACCCCTACCAGGTGATGGTTTACAGATATTCTGTGGGCTGTCTCTTCACTCTGTTGTTTCCTTTGTTCTGCAGAGCTCTTTTTTAATTTGATGTCGTCTTAATTGCTTCACTTGTTTTAGTTGCCTGTGCTTTTGAAATCATATCAAAAAAAATTATGGCCCAGACCCATGTCATGGAACTTTTCTCCTACACTTTTTTATAGAGCTTTACAGTTAAGGTCTTACATTTAAGTCTTTTATCCATTTTGAGTTGATTTTTTATATGGTGTGACGAAAGGATCTAATTTAATTCCTCTGTATGTGGATAAGGGAGCTTTATCTTTGATAAATTGTTATTCTTTTGTGTATTTGCTGGAGCTTTAATCATAGTTTAAAACTCATATGGGTCTAACTCCAATATATGAATCACCTGTGTAACTATTTCCTTTGTCTGTTCTCTCTGTATCTCTCTCTCTCTCCTCCCCCTTTCCTTTCCTCCTCCTTCCTCTTCCCCTTTCCTTGCCTTCCTTCTCTGTCATTTGACCCTTTCTTTTAAGCAGGTGTCATAATTTTGTTTAATATAGCTATTGCTTATGAGAGATTATTCATTCCTGCCATTTTCCTCTAAATAGGATGAGGCTTCCTTTGGGCAGACAAAGCATCAGCAGCTTGCTTCTGTCTTATCCACAGTTCATCTTGGGCTTTGTTAGGCTGGCCTCTTTCAGTTCTGTCCTTAGTTCTTTTTTTCTTTTTTCTTTTTTCTTTTTTTTTTTTTTTTTTTTTGCAGAACCGGGGATTGAACCCAGGGGCATTCTACCTCCGCGCTACACCCCCAGCCCTATTTTTTTATACTTTATTTTGAAACTGGGTCTCACGAACTTGCGGAGGGCCTCACTAAGTAGAGAGAGAGAGAGAGAGAGAGAGAGAGAGCTGAGGCTGGCCGCAAACCTGGATCCTCCGGTCTCCGCCTCCCAAAGTACTGGGATTACAAGTGTGCGCCACCACGCCCGGCCCTGTCCTTAGTTCTGAAGTGCAGCCCTATGCCTAAAACACAGTTTTCCTGGAGTCTGCTAAAACTCTAGTATGTCTCCCTAGGCCCCTGCTATTTGGCAGGGCTGGACTCCACACTGGATGGCTGCTGAATTCAATATCTATTCTGTAATTCAGCCTCCCTGCCTCTGTTTCACCTGCGTTTCCTGCAGCACACACAAGTTTCCTTGTGTGCTCAAGTCAGGAGCTGACTAATACCTCTAAGAGAACACTGAAGCAGTTGCCTCTTCTCTGAGACTATACTCCTCAAATCCCAGGTTTGGTTCACCTGAACTTCATCCTCTGTCTCCTTAGCCAGCAAGACTGCCCCTTCCCTGTTACCTCATTCGACCTCACGATGAAAGGGCCAATGCTCTCAGAAAAATGCCTGGCTAAATGAGGGTCCACCTTGGTGTTTCCCCTCTCTCAGGCATCACGGCCATTCCAGTCTTGCCTCAGTGGATTGCTTTCAAATGCCTTCAAGCAGTTATTTTATGTATTTTGTCCAGCTTTAAATTACTTTCAACTGGAGGGTTAGTTCAATATAAGCTACTTCATTATGGTTGAAACCAAAGTATCACTTCTTTTTAAAGAGGGCTCATTACAATCTACATCTACATTTTGTGTGTGTATGTGTGACAAGGGATTGAACCCAAGGGCATTCTACCTCTGAGCTACAGCCTCAGTCCTATTTTATTTTTTATTCTGATACAAGGTCTCACTAAGTTGCAGACGGCCTCACTTGCTGAGGCTGGCCTTGAACCTGCAACCCTCCTGTCTCAGCCTCCCAAGTACTGGGATTACAAGTGTGCTCCACCACACCTAGTTTGCAGTCTACATTTTTAAGAACACATGAGAGCCGGGTGTGATGGCCCACGGTTCTAATCCCAGCACTGGGGAAGCTGAGACAGGAAGATTACAGGTTCAAAGCTAGCCTCAACAACTTAACAAGGCTCTCAGCAATTTAGTGAGACCCTGTTTCCAAACAAAAAATAAAATAGGGCTGGGAGTGTAGCTTGGAGGTAGAATGCCTCTGGGTGCAATCCCCAGCACCACACACACACACACACAAAGAGAGAGAAATGAGAAAAAGAACACGTGGGAACCAATACTTCTGAAAAGTATTGTTTTCTACTTTCTGATCCTTTATCACTCAAAACATATGTATATAAATATATATGTATGTGCATATATATTTGTATATACATACAACTCATATATAAACTTATATATAAACATATATATCACTCAAAATGTCTATATATATTAATATGTGTAATCTCCAAGATCCCATGATATCCTGCCTTCCAATGGCTCTCCCCCACAACTCCATAGCCTGGGGAAGAGTCTTGCGCTGTCCTCTAGCACACCGTGACTTCAGGGGCAGCTCGATGCTGACAATGACCTATGGCTATGGAGTCCTGCTCTCTGCTCCTCAGCTCTGCTTTCGTATCAGACCAAATGCGGAGCAAAGCCACTTTCCTTCGTTTCCATCCACACCAACAAAAATAACCAATCATGCTGGGTTTCCTGGCAGATTGAAACATTGGAAAATAAAACAATGGGTTGTAGAAAAAGGGACATTTGCATAAATGGGAATGGGAAAAACGTAACTGTAATTTACTCTCATTCTTAAAAACCTTGTGAGCAGGCTGCATGCTGTTCAGCTGTTTATTATTGCTTTCACCTCTTCCCTCTTGTCCCTTCCATGATTCCCTCTTGTCCCCAAACTCCCCATGATTTCTGGTCCTTTATATGACACAGAGACCGCCCGGCATTAAAATAAAAGCCAAAAACACTCTAAGAAATAGTAAAAATTTAGAAAAGATAGATATCTAGCAGTAAGATTATGACCGCTAGCACTGCGATAAATTGTGTAACGTTAGAATGACAGTTTATCCAATTCTCGTAGAAAAATAAAGTGTATAAAATATTTTGTAAGTTTGCTGAAAAGGTTAGTTAGCATTGTTTTGACCTCATACTAATTATGCATTTTATGCAATCAGTGGGTTTTCTATATTTGCCCTTAATTATAACTCCTGGTTGGCCTCAATAATGACATCAATTAATTTAGCCATTTCTGTCTATGCAGATTATGAGAAATTTGCTTCATAGCTTCTTATGATAAACTCTGTAAAATTGATTTTAACACAAACTTATCTGTTGTGAAATCTAGTTTTCCTTAACATAAGAAATTTGAATTTGTGATAAATAAAATGATTGGAGAGTGTCCAAAATATGTTTTCGAAAAATGAATAATGCTAATTCATTGAGAATCCAATATTGATATGATTACATATAAATATCTTATGTGCCATGCACCCGTAGGTGCTGATTTGTTATTGATAGTGTTGTGGTTGTAGAGTAATAAATGACAATGGTGTTGAAAGAAGGTGTTAAATTCTCTAGCTTTACCTTGCTGAAGGGTTTCTAAATTATAAAACTTATTCAAATTTTAAAAAGGTTGGTCATCTCTTCTTCAATTTTCTACTACTGACATATAACCTGAAAAGCTTAAAAAATAAGTCTCCTATCTCCTTTCCTCTTTAGTAAACGAAGGGCTATTTCCCCCGTTGCCCTGAGAGTCAGTGGCTACCAGTGAAGGCCTTTTAACTCCTATCTGCAGTAAATACAAGAGGTTACAACAAAGTCCAGAGAGTCACTTGAGCAGAGCTAAGGGAGCTCTTGAGGGTGAAGGCAGGTTCTCTTTACTTTTGACATATTTGATGATATTTGATTGGTCATGGTAGTGACCTATAACAGCTTGAAACCTGAACATTTCTCATGGTATTCCAGTCCTCCCCATGCTCCCTGTCCCAAGAACCATGTTTATGTCGTGTGGTTACAAAAGTGAATACTTCAGAGTCCTGACCCAAGGGAAATAAATAAGTACGTGAGGATAACTCACTACAAGAGTTCCACAGCAATCCACGTGGAAGAAACAAGCCTCAATATTTCTCTTAGATACCTCATTTTGCTAATCTCGTCGGCTGAAAAAGTGGCAAGATTGCACCAGATATTATGCAAATGTTATAGGAAATAAGGGTCTCTCTTACCTGCTCATTCAGAAATGGTGTGAAAACTTCTTGGCAACAATCTAAAGCCCAAAGTAGAAATCCTTGGGAAGTAATTTTGGTTGTGATTATACTGGGGTCTGATTATAAAAGTGACAGCTTATATCCCAATTGTCATATATCCTAGCTCAAATTCTTGAAGTATATTTAAACAGTAGCAAGAATATAATACTTTTCCTACAGTGAGGTTTTTGTTTTGACTCAGAAAGTGATTTTAGATAATTTATGTATTTTTCATTTAATCTCAGAATAAGATAAAATCACATTTTTTTGGTGGTACTGGGGATTGAACTCAGGGGCATTCTACCTCTGAGCTACACCCCCAGCCCTATTTTATTTTTTAGGTTGAAAAAGGGTCTCACTAAGTTGCTGAGGATGGCTGTGAACCTGGGATCCTCTTTTCCCAACCTCCCAAGAACTGGAATTACAAGCATGCACCACCACGCCTGGCTTTAAAATCACATTTTTGAAGAATTTCTTAGTAAAGAGCTATGTATGTACAGTTTTTAATTTAGTATATATTTATATATATATACACATATATACACACATATACACACATATATACATATATATATATAATCTCTTTCCAAAGTTCTTTCTTCAAAACTGATTAATTTGGTTAGTATGGAATGGTACTGTCTTTTTTCTTTAATGGGCTTTTATTGGTGCATTGTAGTCTCTGGGGATCTGAGTCCTATCCACATCCCGCCTAATGTAACTATTTCAGGAAGAGTTTGCAGCTCATATTAAGAACACCAAATTACATCTCCCTGGGGATGCTTCATAGTGCTTTTTGCTCGTTTCGGTGTGGATGCCCGTGCCCTCCAAAGAAAAGACAGTGACTTTCTCAACTCAACACAAATTACCTACCCTGGAGCACATATTCTTGAAAGATACAGTAAGACTATGTGAATAAATGGTTTTCCTTTAAAAATTGCTATTGATGCACCTCTAGCCATATTCTTCTTTAAGGCCCTTATAATTTAGAATAAAATTCTAGAGGTTTAAAAAAAAGTTCCAGAGTAGCCCTATGCATCAAGTTAACACAAATATAAATAAACATAATTGAATAAAAAGGTTTCCTACTAATGGTATGGACAATGTTAATAAAGAAAAGAATACAGTTATATATCTATAATGTCTAAATTCTCAGAGATTGATCAAGTAATAAGTAGTTTCATTGTCGCAAAAATGTGCAAAAAATATAAACGGGCATTTGCAGATGAGGAAACACAAAAGGTAATGTGCATGAAAGTATGTGCAAAAACAGCAAGAATATGAAAATGAAAATTAATGCAACCATGAGGTAACTTTTTAAATTTTTAGATAATAGATATTAGGAAGGAGGTTAATAAAAGTGTATTGGAACACTTATGCCAATGTTGATGAACCCATGTAGTGCAGAGGACCCATTTTGCAGAGGAATCTGGCAGTACTCAGTCCATTTAAGTATACACATAGCCTGTGACTTCTTAATTCCACTATTAGAATGTATCCAAATTATTTTTTCATAAAAGTCTATAAAGGGACTTGGATGGAGATATTGTATCTATTTGTTATGGATGGGAATTGGAATCAACGTGGGCGTCCATCACTGGGAGAGTGTGTTCAATAAAATATAGTGCATCCATACCATAAAATTCTATGGATCAGCGAGTAGAGATACACTTAGCAATGTATACAGATAGGCACAGGTAGCAATGGAGCAGAGATACATATAACAATGTATACAGGTGGGCAACATGTAGTAATCATTGACAAGACTAGAAACAGCATGAGACAGGAAACAATGACATTTACCTAAGTTAAAATACACCTAAACAAGCCGGGCATGGTGGTGCAGGCTTGTAATCCCAGTACTTGGGAGGCTGATGCAGGAGGATCTCAGGTTCAATCCAACCTCAGCTACTTAGTGAGGCCCTCAGCAACTTAGTGAGACCTTGTTTCAGAATAAAGAATAAAAAATAGGGCTGGGGATGTAGATCGGAGGTAGAATGTCCCTGGGTTCAATCCCCAATAACACACACACACACACACACACACACACACACACACACACACACTACACCCAAATATATCAGTATACATTCTTACAAGCTAATTAGAAGTTGAACCGCCAAGCAAGAATTACTAAGACAATCTTGTAGAAGAAAACCAAAAATTGAGAACATATGCTGCCAGATATCAAGACATTATAAACCTACAGTTACTAAACCAATGAGGTATTAATGTAAGGCTCTACAGTCAATCAATTGAACAAGCCCTACAAACAGGCTCACACTTTATGGGCCTTCATTTATCACAAGTTGTCACTATACTGTAGTAGGAAGAGGGTAGTCTAGACTGTCAATAAATGGCGGTGGATCAATTTAAAATCCATATGGAAGAAAACAAACCTTGGCCTCTACCTTACATCACACTTAAAGCTCAATTTCAGTTGGGCATTGTGGCACACGCCTGTAATCCTAGTACTTGGGAGGCTGAGACAGGAGGATCACAGGTTTGAGGACAGCCTCAGCAACTTATTGAGACCTTATTTTGAAATAACAAATTTCAAAAAGGAGGCTGCAGATGTGGCTTAGAGGTGGAGTATCCCTGGGTTCGATCCCCAGTACCAGAAAAAAAAGAAAAAAACCTCAATTCCAAATGGATCAGAGACCTAAATATGAGAGAGAAAACATTGCAGAATATCATTATAACTTTGGGGTGAACTAAGAGTCCTTGAAGAGGACATGGCAGCAATCACAAAAATTGATAAATTGATAAAATAAATTAAGAACTTCTGTTCATCAAAAGATAACATTAAGAGAATAAAAGGTAAGCTACAGGGAAGATATTCAAATTACATATATCAGAAAAAGAAAGGGTATCCACAATGTATTCAAAACCCCTAAATATAAGTAAGAAAAAGACAGATCAGATAACCCAATTTTCTGAATGGGCAAAACACCTGAACAGGTATCTCGCAACAAAAATATTTCCAGATGGCCAGTAAATTTTGATCTCTTACTTTCTGTGCACCTCCTCCTTCCCCAGTTGTTTATCTAAGTTAGTATATGACTCCATCATCTACCCTGTTTCTGGTTTCCTTGTGAAAAAAAATGAAAAAGGATCATTATAGTGAGATTGGCGAAGGGATTGGAATCGGCAGAAACAGTAGCCAGGATGCTGGAACTATACATAGGTCGTTCAGAAAAGTTTCGAAGGTATCACCTAGAAGATTTTCTTCTTTTTTTCCCCTGTGACCAGTAATGCTAGAGAAATCATTAATAGTCCATAAATTATATTTGTTAATTTCTTTTATTCAAAACTGACATGCCAGGCACTGATCTGGGCATGTAAAATGGAAAGAGAAATGAAGGGCTAACTTTGCTTTCAAAGCTCACAGAGAAATGAAGAAGATGGCTAAGGAAACGGACCCTTTCAAAGCAACTGGTGAGGCTGTTGCCATTGGTAAGACAGAGCGCTCCATCAAAGATGTTTCTGCTAAGACCAGGAAAGAGTAAGGATCAGGGATGGGTTGACAGAGACGTAATGCCATGGAAAACAAAAAGGGTGGAAGACACGAGTCTATGTGCAGCAGGTCTGGTGACAAGAAAGGATGGCGTTTGGGCGCATGAGGTTGAAATGGTAAACTAGAGACGCATATTGAAAAGCATTGTACATCACCCCATGGAGTTTGAACTTTAAGACATTTATTCTGAATCTGGTAGGGAATTACTAGCAGGCATTGAGCAAGGTAGCAAGATGATACATACATACATATATGTATATACATAAATTTTTTCACTCGAGAAGCTATGTTTAGAGAGAGTGAAGCTAATTAGAGAGAGAACAGGTAGAGGTAAGAAATAATGAGTTTCTTTTTTTTTTTTTTTTGGTACCGGGGATTGAACCCAGAGGCATTCTACCTCCAAGTTATACCCCCAACCCGATTTTATTTCTTATTTGGAAACAGGGTCTCACTAAGTTGTGGAGGACCTCACTAAGTTGCCGAGGCTGGCTTCAAACCTGCGATCCTCCTGTCTCAGCCTCCCAAGTACTGGGATTACAAGCATGCGCCACCACGCCCGGCTGAAATAATGAGTTTCTCTATGAAGATAATAGCAATAGTGATGGGGAAAAAAATTTTTGGCAGTACTGGGGATTGAACCCAGGGGCATTCTACCTCCGAGCTCCACCCCCAGCCCTATTTTTTTATTCTTTCTTTTGAAACAGGGTCTCACTAAGTTGCGGAGGGCCTCACTAAGTAGCTGAGGCTGGCCGCAAACCCGGATCCTCTGGTCGCAACCTCCCAAGTACTGGGATTACAAGCGTGCGCCACCACGCCCGGCTGGGAAATTTTTAGATATATTAAAAAAGTAAAATTAATGGACTTGGCGATTGATTTAGTGTGAAAATGAAAGAGAATACACATACAGTGAAACGAGATTGTGTGATGGTAATGCTGATTCTGATGGAAAGGGGAGGAGTAAAACGAGTTTTGAGGGGAAGAGAGCGAATTCCGTTTTGAATATATTAAGTTTAAAGACTATGAGATGTTTGAGAGGAAGGCCTGCACTCGCTATTAAGATTTGCAGATCAGAAGCCCCAAGACAGAGATGTCAACTAACAATATAGATTTGAGTCACCTAATGCTCCTTTATATTTTGTTGTTGTTGTTATTGTTAACTGGGGATTGAACAAGGGCATTTACCTCCGAGGCACACCCCCAGTCCTATTATATTTTTTTGTTTTGAAAAAGGGTCTCTCTAGGTTGCTGAGAGTCTTGTTAATTGCTGAGGCTGAGGCTGTCCTCAAACCTACAATCCTCCTGTCTCAGCCTCCCAAGTACTAGGATTACAGGTGTGCACCACCACACCGGGCATTCCTTTTGCTTTTTAAAAGAAATATTTATACTCCATGTATATGTATCCCAAACAATATATTGCTTAGGTTTACAAGTTTTTAGTGATTCTAAAAATGATATCATGTGTAGTTTTATGATGTTCCCGCTACTGGAATCAGGATTATGTTCTTGAGATTAATTCTTGTTGTTATGGGTCACTATTGATTATTTACTTTCATTGTTACTCAAAATTCTGTTGTGCAAATATACAACTTTAGTTACTCGTTTACCTCTTCAACGTTTAAGTTGTAAGTATTTTTGTCTTATGCTCATATCTAATAGGGTTGGTTTTCATTTAATGATTCACAAATATGTCTATATTCTTGATAATCCTTTACCGGTTGTACATATTGAACATATCCTCTCTAAGCTGCATTTTGCCTGTTCTTCTTCCTAGTGTCGTGGGATAAGCAAGCGATTTAATTATAATAAGTTAAATTTATAAATATTTTCTCCTAAGGAGAATTTTCTTTATGTCTTATTTAAGAAATTATTCCCTAGCCTGAAGCTCATAAAAATATTTGCATTCATTTCCTTCAAACGCTTTAAAGTTTTACCTTTCACCTTTGAGTCTTTATCCTTCCGGAATTGTTTTTCAGAGACGGTACGTGGTGAGGAATCTCTCACTTTCATGTAGTCACCTCATTCTCCTGGCACCACTTACTGAATGAGGTGTCATCTCCCCCATCGACGTCATCTCCCCCACCGACGTCATCTCCCAAGTGACGTCATCTCCCCCGCCGACGTCATCTCCCCCACCGATGTCATCTCCCCCACTGACATCATCTCTCTTATGTGTTGCGTGTCCGTGTGTACACACAGGTGCTAGGACCCATTTTGTTCTACCGTGTTTTTTGTCTAGTTTTGCACAAGCACACTGCATTTACTGGTTTAGATCTGTAGTAAGTCCTCCTTTCTGGAGAGGCAATGAGCTCCACCATGCCCTTTGCTTACAGCACCTAACACTTGTTTGACACTTATTTTACCTCAGTTATATCAGTGTTAATTGCTGTCTCTTTAGAAGGGATCAATCCTCACTTTTCTTGGGCTGCTTTTAGTATCTTCTTTTATCTTTAGTGTTCTTCAATTTTGCTATATTGTGCCTAGGTGCCTCTCTCTCTTTCTGTCTTCTGCTCCTTCTCCCTCTCTCTGTTTATTTTTTATTGACTAACAGTGTTACTTGGCTGGTTCACCTACCATGTATCATAAACCTCTTTGTGTATGTGATAAAAATCTATGGTATACACACACACACACACACACACACACACACACATACACACACACCATATACCATGTATCATAGCACACTTTCAGGGGGCTCACTTTCCACTTCAAAATCATATATAGCTGGGCATGGTGGTGCATGCCTGTAATCCCAGTACTTGGGAGGCTGAGACAGGAGGATCGCAGATTCGATGACAACCTCAGCAATGTAGCAAGACTCTTCAACAACCTAGGGAGATCCTGTTTCAAAGCAAAAAATTAAAAGGGCCGGGGGTGTAGCTTAGAAGTAGAATGCCCCTGGGTTCAATCCCCACTACCACATACACACACAAATAAACATATATAGATCACAAGAAACTCAAATCAAGAATATAAACATTAAAATAATTCTGGTGGAAATATCATAGCTCTCTTCTTTCTTTTCACAGACTGGTGTACAAGTAGGCACACACACACAAATACGTTACCTAGCAGCCTGCAAAGGACACAGAAGATAAACAACTTAGTCTGTAATAGATGCTGTATAGACATTGTCTCATGAAATCTTTACAACAGCCCTGAGACTTAAACTCCAGCTGTGCTATGAATTCTTAACCTATGTCAGGAGTAATCCAGCCTCTGATGGAAGCATTACCCTGACCTCACCATTCCGCGGGAAAGGGGGTGCATGCACAGATGTGTGTGTGTGTGTGCATGTGCACACGCATATGTGTGTGTGTTAGGTGCTGAAACATCTCTATCTGACCGTGACAAATGGGCAGATGACAAATGAGTCAATTTATTAATTCTCTTGCCTCTTAACCTTTTACCCTCTCTCCTCAATACCATAGAAGGAATCGTTATAAAATAGATATTGGATTATGTCATTCCACTGCCTAAAATATTTCAATGGCTCTCCATGACTGACAGTGAATCCAGACTTCTTACCATAACGTTTAGGGCTCGTGCCTTCCTACTCTTGCTGGCCTTTCACACCCATCTGATGCCATCTTGCGCCCGCCCACATGTCAGTCACCCATCCTGCTTTTCCTTCCTCACCGGGTCGGGCTCCCGCCAGCCTTCTGCACCTCAGGACGTTTGCTTGTCTTGCTTTCTGCAGTGCTGCTTCTCTGGCCCTACCTGACCTCCTGCTCTGGAGTTTTCCCACACGCACACACACACATCACCTTGTTTACCTTTTTCATAACATGTAGCAGGACCTGAAATTATTCTAATTTGTATATTTTCTTGCTCATGGTCGGTTTATCCTAATAGAATATCTTTTTTATGAAGGCTTTGTCTTATCTTATACTATTATCCCCAGTGATTAGATCAGAGCCTAATATAGAATCAAAACTTAATTTTGTTTGTTTGTTTGAAATATCATTTCACTAGGTTGCTGAGAGTCTTGCTAACTTGCTGAGGCTGGTCTCAAACTTACGATCCTCCTGTCTCGGCCTCCCAGGTACTGGGATTATAGGCATGTGCTACCATGGCCGGCTAATATATATTTAATAAGCAAATGAATGAATGCTAAAGAGTTTACTTTAGAACTTGGAAATGATATGAAATTTTAAGAAATGAAGAAAGTCCTGAAGACAGCAGCACAGGTGGCCAGTAAATAGAGTCTAAAATGAAAAGCTCAGGGAGTTTCCAATGATGTCCCTCAGATATAAGGAAGTCAAGGAAAGTGTCAATCAATAAGTAGCATTTGAAAGCACAAATTGTAAAAAAAACGGCTAAATTGAATAACAGCCATTTTTCACTTCCCCTAAGTTCAGGACAAGAGGTTTTCAAAAGCCATATGAGTAATTTAAGTGGAATAATAGAAAAACTAGCTGATAATGTGGGTAATATAATTCTGCCAGGTGGTTTAGAATAGTCACTAGTGTTATGATGAAAGAATCTCTGCCTTCGAATTGAAGCTAATGTGCCCATTTTCTGTAGAAATAGACTGACTTATATAACAATGATGTCCCCCAAAAGTCAGGAAGCAATACTGTTAACCACTGAATCATTCTGAACTTATTTGCCTCGTTTTTGTTGCCTGGGGCATGAGGCTACAACTTTGGAGGGAGAATTGGACTTACATGTAGAAAACTCCAGGGTCCAGTAAAGCAGTTTATTATCTACAATTATAAAATACACTCTCAAAGTGTGACACATCGTTCTGTTTCCCCTAATGGTAAATGTGAGGAGTGGGGTCTGTGATGCACATGATGGAAATCTCATCAAGTATTTCTCATGTTCCCTAATCAGCATCAGCCTCCGTGATATCTAAATATCAATGCAGATGTCTGCCTACGTCTGGACCCCATGTCTTCAATACGCAAAGTTTGAATCTTTTTTGTGTGTGGTACTAGGGATTGAACCCAGGGGCATTCTACCTCTGAGCTACACCCCCAGCCCAATTTTTTTTATTTTTTATGTTGAAACAGGGTCTCACTAAGTTGCAGAGGGCCTCACTAAGTAGCTGAGGCTGGCTGCGAACCCGTATCCTCCGGTCTCAGCCTCCCAAGTACTGGGATTACAAGTGTGCGCCACCACACTCGGCTACAAAGTTACAATCTTTATCTCTAGTTCTATGTTTATAGAAGGCAGCCCCATCTCAAATGCAAATATCACTGGAAAAAGCATCTAAACTCCATGAATTGTTGAGATGGGTCTACTTGGACTTCTTGACAATGGGTAATTTCTTACATAAGTCAGCTGTACTATATCCATGAGATTCAACTCCATGCTTCCTCTTTTAGCTAAAGACAAGACTGACTAGCTCTTTCAAGTGAAGTTTTTTATTTCGAAGTATCTCTTGCTGCCTATGTGACTACATTACAATTTAATTCAAGAATATACCAGAAAGGGAGCTTTCCCAAAGAAGAGATTCAGTTTAGATTTAGTCCCCATTTCAATCTGAAATAATATTGGGCTGCATGGAAGCAATTTTCTTAAAATTATTTTCTGAATAGTTATAATTTAAATAATCATATCCAACAGCCTAGATTCTTAGTTCTTCAAGAGTAGCCTTTGTGTACTTGTGTATCTGCTAGCTCAGTCTTGTGTAAGAACATAATTAATACTGCACCTTTCCCAGTAATTGTTCTTGGAAAATTGCAAATTGAAGGACTCAAATGCCCTTTTTATTGTGTTAGCTTTCCTTGTCATCTTGAGTCTAACAAATGTTTTGTTTGTCAGTTGTCTATGTTAAAATACTCTCCTTAGTTAGGTGTGGTGGTACACACCTGTAATCCCAGTACTTGTGAGGCTCAGATAGAAGGATTGCAGATTTGAGGCCAGCCTCAGCAACTTAGTGAGACCCTCAACAACTTACCAAGACCCTGTTTCAAAATAAAAAGTAAAAAGGTCTGGACGTGTATCTTGGAGGTAGAACGCCCCTGGGTTCAATCCCCAATACTAAAAAAAACTAAATAAATAAAATATAAAAAGAAAGAAAAAGAAAAGAAAATATTCTCCTTGAGGAAGCAAAAAGTATTTCCCTAAAGCATTTTGTAGTAAACTGTTTTGCCTACTGCCTACTTAAGACAGTGTCAGATAGGAAGAGCTCAGTAGGTGATGGCCTGGAAATTTTACCGGTACTCAGCCTGTTTTTTTTTTATTTGTTTGTTTTGGGGTTTTTTTTATGTTCTGAAACTTTTCTCATTCCGATGTCTTTCAGTGACCTCAGAAGTGACTGTGATAAACACGGTACCTTGAAGGAAGGGACTGTATCTCATTTAGCGTCTCCAGGGCCTGGTATTGTGTTTCTGCTCATAGTGTTCAGTAAATGAAGATGACTGTTGGGCTTCTAGCACTTACTGACACATCCTGCTTCCTCTGGCTGGAGCAGAATGATGCTCAGCGCCCCGCTCTTCTCAGCGGTTGCCTAAGCTCACTGCTTCATTACCTCCCTTAGAATCAGTCTCATCTCCTTCTTCTTCCTCCTTAAAGATCCCAGTACAGACTGCCTGAACTGGACTCCACTGGCCTCCAAATTCATGTTCCCTTCTAATCCCAAGGTCCTATTTCTCCTGCACAGACCTCTGCTTCCGAGAGATGAAGACATTGTAGTCCTGAAAGTGGTAAAACAAAGGAAAGAAGTCACTCTCCTCCCTTCTCAAATTATAGAATTATTCTCTTTTTTAAATTCTTATTTTAGGGTAGAGTTAGTATGGGACATTGGCAAGAAGTCCATCCTAGGAATCCTGGTAGGTATGGGGGAAATTCAGAATGAGGACACTGATGGTAAGCAATAGAAATCCAACTTGAATACAGCATTAAAGAAGGGGGGGTGCTGGGCGTGGTGGCACACGCTTGTAATCCCAGTACTTTGGGAGGTGGAGACCAGAGGATCCGGGTTCCCGGCCAGCATCAGCTCTCTCTCTCTCTCTCTCTCTCTCTCTCTCTCCCTCTCTCTTTCCCTGTCTCTCTCTCTCTTTCTGTCTCTACTTAGTGAGGCCCTCCACAACTTTGTGAGACCTGGTTTCAAAATAAAGTGTAAAAAATAGGGCCAGGGGT
>PVJS01029276.1:0-24890 GCA_004027185.1 Glis glis
TATTTTTGAAACCGGGTCTCACGAAGTGGCAGAGGGCCTCACTAGGGAGAGAGAGAGAGAGAGAGGGACAGGGAGAGAGAGAGAGAGAGATAGAGAGAGAGAGAGAGAGGAGAGAGGAGAGATAAATCACGCGTGCCCGCGCATGCGCGATGAGGTTGGCCGCGAACTCGGATCCTCCGGTCTCCGCCTCCCAAAGTACTGGGATTACAAGCGTGCGCCACCACGCCCGGCATGTCAGGTGGTTTCAAACATGAGGAAGACGCACTGATGGTCTCAAGGTCAGACATGAGCTCAAGATGTCTTTCCTAATTTACCTCTCCTCACCCAACTGACTGGCCCTGTTGATGCTAGCACCTCTCCCTCCTACCTGCACAGTAATTCAAGCAGCCCTCCCTCTCTCCCAGTGTTGCCCACAGTTTCTGCTATTTCCTAGGCTTGTAAAGACTCCTCTCAACAGTTGCCCCACCCACCGCTGATTTTAGGAATGAGCCCCTGCTATTTCTCCTTCTTGTTAGGAATCAGAATCAAATGCTGGCTATTGACCCAGATCTCAACGATGAGGGTGATGGGCTAAATTAAATAAGGTCTTCAAGAATCTATTTTAAGATACATTTAACTAAATCTAAAAGTCTTTGTTCTTTCCCCTCTGCTTTGCTCTGTCTCTTTAGACTAGACCAAATCGACATTTCTAGTTTTGCAGCAGCCAGACATTTTCCTTATACTCCCATTGTGGCCGGAGGAGAAAGCAGTTGGCACGGGTGACAGAGTGTCTTCAGAGTGGCAAGCTCACAGAAACTCTGCAAATGAGCAATTGTAATCATAAGCAGCAGCATGGTCCCCTCTGTGTTTTTTTCCACAGAGCAAATTCACTGTTGGTTTCTCCGACGACCTTGAAACCTCCGTGCTATTGCTTTGCGCAATTAGCAGAATCTAAATGTATATTCAGGTCACATCTGTGCTGAATTGTTTTATTTATGCTGATTGATTGTGGATTATGACATAGCATCTCTACTTATCCAGAGTAAGTGCTGTGAGGATTTCTAAGGACAAACAGTGAACCAGCTGCAGAAAGGTCGAGAAGACTGAAGAGTGTGATATTGCAACTTGATAATGTAAACTTCAGGCAGGAATTTTTATTAAACCATAAAGAACATCTGTAGCATCTTAAGACTGTGGAAGTTCAGGCTTATTAGACACTGGCTGCATAATGAACTCTGCATACAGTTATCATAAAACTCCTTTTCACCTGCCATGGCTCCTGAGAAATGGAGAAATGTATTCCTTACCTGAGAAGTCTTTCAGACTTTCCCTTCATTTCCTGTGGTGATGGACAAGACTATATAACAATCTTCAGAATGTTTGGGTCATAAACTGAAGTAGCTATAGAAAATTCAGATAGAAAGTTAAAAAAATTTTTTGAATGATTATGTTCTACTTTAAAAATTAATGCAATTTTGCACTGTATTCCATAATGCAGCCATGCTTGCTTTAATAAATAAAACATTGCCCATTGCCTAATTCTTGTGGCTTATCCTCTACATCAGTTCTCAGCGAGATTGTCAGGATATGAGAGAGACAGGTTTCTGAATATTATTGAGAGCTCTGTGAGTGTTTCTGATGGCATGGCAAAATTGAAAGTCACTGTGACAGCATGGTGTGTCTTTATTTTCTTATGACTTCATGCTCGCCTTGACATCAGAATGACCAGCTGTGCTTGAGAAGTAAAGAATGAGCTCTGAAGATTGGATTGTATTCTCTAAACCCAGGGAGTCATTCAAGGTGTGGGGCTACAAGGAGAAAGCAAAAAGGTATGGCGAAGATTTCTGATGAGATTCTCACCCAGCCAAGTGTTGGGTCTCACGCTGCTAGAAGGAATGGCCAAGGCCCCCTGCTAAGTCACTGACCATGCACCTGCAGCTTTGTCTATCACAGGCACTAAACTTTAAAGGAAATGGGCTGCTTTTCAGATCGTCTTCTTCCAAAGATTTGTGGTCATTGCTTTGTCTGTTGATTATTCAGACAAAGAAACAGCAATAGCATCAACAATGTTCATTGGCTCCTCATTCAGGCCCTTTGCCATTTTGGTACAGCTCAGTCAATACTGGATGAGCCCACAGGAAATGGCCGGCAGGAGGAAACTAAAAGGAAGAGTAGATATGCTTTCTGGGAAGTAACTTTCTCTAGTCGCAGAAATTGTTGGTTTCTTTTCTAATATTTATTCCCCACTGTGGATGAATTCTGATTAAAATGTGGTGATCTCATTCCCTTATCCAGTGATTTGTTTAGGATGGGCTTATGACCTAATTCTGGCCTGAAACCCAAAGGACAGATTGCCTTAAAGGCTTCTCCTCTTAAGCAAGAGGTTCTAGAAAACACTGCCCCCTTTCTGGCTTAATTTATTGTCTTGTATGGGTGTAATGTTTTGAATTACAGTAGTGATATTGCTCTATGAGAAGAGCCAGGCCAGAAGCAAACTTGAGTCACTGAAGATGGTAGAGAGAAGAGATGGAAAGTAACAGGGTTCTTGAACAACAACAGCAACAACAACAAAATCCTACAGCCCTATTTTTGCTGTTTTTTTTAATACATGTTATTTTTTAGAGCTGTTTTAAATTCACAGAAGAATGGGCAAAGTGAACAGAGAATTCCAATGCGCTTCCTATCTACCCCACTTTGCAAACAGCTGCCCCCACTATCAGCATCTTGGACCAGAGTGGTACATTGGTTACAATCAATGAGCCCATATTCAAATATCATTATCATCCAAAGTTCTATAGTTTACATCAGGGTTTACTCTTGGGGTTGTACATTCTGTAGATTTTGATAAATGTACAATGACAGATATCTACCATTTAATATCACATGAAACGAATTTACTGTCCCCCAAATTCTCCATTACCTGCTTGCTCATCCCTGCCTACCCCCAACTTCTGACAACCATTGACCTTTTTACTATCTTCATATTGTTCCCTTTTCCAGAATGTTATATATTTGAAATCATAATGTTTATATACTTTTCAGATTGGCTTCTTTCATTTAGTAATATGCATTTAAGTTTATTCCATCTTTTTTGTGACTTGAGAGTTCATTTTTCTCTGGAATGCTTTACATGTAAAAATATATATGTATATATAACATGCATATGTATTCTACCTATATACATATATTTGATATTTGATATACATATATTTGATATACATATATTTGATATTATATAATGACTTGGAAGCCTAGAAAAAAAATAACCAATATGGTATCTAAGCTTCTATGTAATGAGAATAGTCAAGTGCATACTCACTATGGTGGGCACTAGGACTAGTTTCCCCAAATCCATTTTGCTTCAGAGGATTGTTGTAACCAATCAGTACATGGCATCCCCCGGCAGGTGTTATAGACCTAGTGGTGAGCACTTCCTAATTTGAATAGATGCAGCATGTATGTTTAATAAAGAGGACCTTTTTAGCTGCATGTAGACAAAGCAGCATGTGTTCCCTTTCATCTTGTGGCTTTGAGGAAAAGAAACACAAGATGAGGTCCATGATGGACAGAGATGAGAAAGGTGGAAAGTACTTCTGTTACACTTCAACAATCAAGTCCTGTGTGGAGTTTATTCTATATCTGGCACATCTTTAAAGAAACAATAAATTTATTGTTGAAGTCATTTGCAGTCTAGATATTTTGTCCTTTTTTAGTTCACATCATCCTAGTGGTTACCAAAAATTCTGCAGAGCAAATGAGTAACTGTAAGCAAAGATGTTTTGAAATATTGACACCATAAATATTTGAGGAAATATTATTTTTCCATTATAATAAGCATATACTTCTCATGGACCACTGGGATAGTGGATAGACACACTTATTGCATATCTAGCAGGGGAGAGGAACTCTATATAGGTTTTTAATTTTATTCTTACAAAAAATCAATGAGATATTATTAACAGATGAGGAAACAGGGACTCATAGAAGTTAAATAAAGGACCTAAAGCCAGGCATGGTGGCACACGCTTGTAATCCCAGTACTTTGGGAGGCGGAGACCGGAGGATCCAGGTTCGTGGCCCGCCTCAGCTCTCTCTCTCTCCCTGTCTCTCTCTCTCTCCCTCTACTTAGTGAGGCCCTCCGCAACTTCGTGAGACCCGGTTTCAAAATAAAGTATAAAAAATAGGGCTGGGGGTGTAGCGCGAAGGTAGAATGCCCCTGGGTTCAATCCCCGGTAGACAAAAATAAATAAATAAATAAATAAAGGACCTAAAGTTCCACGATGGGTACATATCAGTTTGAATAGCTTGTATACAGCTGATTTTTAGAGGCTGTGTTTTTCCACTACAATGAATTGTTTTAAGTTTAATTGTTCTTGGCAAGAATGCCATAAAAAATGACATTTAAGCTAAGTAAGAAGAACCATCCGAAAATGTTGACAGCATGTGTAATGACAGGAGTGTAAGAAATCCTACGATGTTCAAGGAGTGGAAAATGGTGCTGGAGCCCCCTGGTACTTGGGATCTGAAGAAGGCAAGCTCCTGAAGTTGGAGGAGAAAAGTTAAGCCCCTGGGGACTGGAGGAACTGCCACATGGGCAGTGGGAGAAGGGGTGGAACAACGAGAGCTTCTAATTTGGGTCATAGGGGAAAGAAGTTGAGATCCAGATTTTTTTTCTTTAAGAAAAGATAAATCCAACAGCTATATACAGAATAAATTGTAGGGGAGAAGGAAGCAAAGAGGTTTTTGATTCCATGTTTCATGATTTTTTTCCCCTTCAAATATGCATCACATTCTATCCCTGACTTCACCTTTTTTTCCTATCTAATGTCCTGTCCTCTGTTGTAGATCTTATATCATTCTATCATCTATCTATCTATCTATCATCTATCTATCTATCTATCTATCTATCTATCATCTATCTATCATCTATCAATCCATCTATCATCTATCATCTCTCTAATCTAAATTGACAAAAATTGTATGTGTTTATGGTGTACAACACAATATTTGAAATGTATTTGCATTTTGGAATGAATATATTAAGCTAATTAAGACATGAATTGCCTCACATACTTATCTAATCAGCAATATTCAAGTATACAGTGCATTGTTATTAACTATAGTCTCTGTGATGAACAAGAGATCTCTTGAATTTATTTCAAGTGAAATTTTCTGTTCTTTAACCAACATCTTCCCAGTCCCATTACCACACAATCACTGGTTTTATCATTCTTTTTTGTTTCTATGAATTTGACATTTTTAGATTCTACATTTAAGTGAGATCATATGGTATTTTATTTTTTGTGTCTGGCTTATTTTACTTAATGCAATCCTCCAGGTTCATCCATATTATCACACATAGGAAGATTTCCTTTTTTAAAGGCTGACTTGTTTTCCTTTGTGTATATACACACCATATGCTCTTCATCTATTGATCCATTGATGGACACTTAGGTTGATTTCTATTTTGGCTATTGTGTATAATGCTTCTATGCACTTTGGAATGCAGCCATCTCTTCTACATACTGATTTCATATCCTTTGGCCATGCACTCAGGACTGGGATTACTGGATCATATGGTAGTTCTATTTTTAATTTTTTAAGGAACATTCATATTGTTTTACACAATAACTGCCTTAATTTACATTGCTACTATAACAGTGCACCAGGGTCCCCCTTTTTCCACATTTCATGCAGAACTTGTTACCTTTCATCTTCTTGATAATAGTCATTCTAACAGGTATGAGGTGATGTCTCATTGTGGTTCTAATTCATATTTCCTTGATGGTTAGTGACGTTGACCAACTTTTTGGGTACCTGTTTGTCATTTGAATTTCTTCTTTGGAGAAGAAATTGTCTATTAGGTCCTTTGCCCATTTTCTAATAGAATTGTTTGTTTTCCTGCTATTAAATTAAGTTCCCTATATATTTGGATATTAACTCTTTTTTTGGGAAAACAAATCACTTTATTGTTATTAATTTTTCTTTTTTCCTTTTTATTGTCAGACGATTAATATATATATATACATATATATATATATTTTATTTAATTAGTGTATTGCAATCATACATCTTGAAGGATTTCAGGGTGGTTGACATATACATGCACTAATTGGTCAATTAGCCCTACCCCAATTCCCACCACCTTCCTCCCCCTCCTTCCTTCTCATTTTTAGTATAGTAGTTGACTTTGATATCTTTGTGTATGTCCATCCTGTGCACCAGTTTGTTTCCCTCTCCTTCCCTCCCATCTCCCCCAGTTAATTCACCTTCATCTCTCACCTCAGGTTTTTCTCTCTTTGTCTGGAGTCCCTCCTGTGTGGGGTCATGGCTCATCCTCCTGTGACTTCAGTACTGGGGTACTCCAGGGCGGGGGCGGGGGCAGGGGCTTGCCCACCCAGCATCCCCAGCACCGGGGGGAGGGGTTCTCCAGGGGCAGGGCTGAGGGCTCGCCTACCCTGCCTCCCCAGCTCCAGGGGGAGGGGCTTACTGGGGGTGGGACCAAGCGCTCGCCTGCCCCATATCCCCAGTGCTGGGAGTCTCCGGGGGTGGGGCTGAGGGCTCACCTGCCCCATGTCCCCAGCACTGGGGGGAGGGGTTCTCTGGGGGTGGGGCCAAGGGTTCACCCTCCTCATGTCCCCAGTGCAGGGGGGTCTCTGGGGGCAGAGCCTGGGGCTGACCCGCCCATGTTCTCAGTGCTGGGATGCTGTGGGGGGGTCATGCCTCATCTACCTATGTCCTCAGTTCTGGGGTGTTCCAGGACGGTGTTGGGCTGTTCATGGGGGGCCGTGGCTTGCCGGTTCATGTTCTCAGAGTTGTGCTGCTCCTGTGTATGACCACCTCTACTTTGTCTCTCCTCATCGCACTCATGGTGGGAGCAGAGGCCCATGGCCCACCCTTGAAACCATCATCGTCGTAGGTATGGGCCTGGATTTACTTGGGCTTCATCATGTTCCAGAGTTGATTGGTTTCAATAGTCTGTAGTTCCTGTTTTCACGAGGATCTGCTGTCAGCCTCCGGGAGTCGCAGTGTAGGCATGGCCCCGCACAGATGGTGTCTTTGCCTCCACTCTCCACTTATCAGGTGAAATGCATAGAGTTCTGTTTAGCCCCAGCTCTGTCCGCTGCCTTGCACTCAGCTGCTCTTCGGCTCTCTTTGTTTTGTTGAGTTTTGGCTGCCCTACTTTCTTGTTAAGAAGCAGTCTTCCTGCCGGCTGATTTCCAAGTTTCGGAGTGCCGGTGACACGCTGCCTCCCTTTATCTCACTCACCAGTGTTCTCATTGCTGGGCAGCTCCGGGGGGCCATGCCGTGTCCGTCCATGTCCTCAGTGCTGGGGTATTCTGTGCCGGTGCTAGGTTACTCCAGGGGGGCCGTGTTTCACCTGCTCGTTTTCTCGGTGTTGGGTGCTCCTGTGCCTGGCCGCCTCATCTGTCTCTCCACGTGCTTTCTTTGTGGGGGCTGAGGTTCGCGTCCCACCCTTTGCAGTCATCACAGTTGTAGGTGTGGATCTGGTTCGACTTGGGCTTCACCATGGTCCGATATCAACTGCTTTCGATGGTGGACTACAATCACTGGTTTCACAAGAATCAGCTGTTTCTTTGCTGGAGGATTCTGGGAGCTGTGGTGCTGGCGTGGCTCAGCCAAGATGACGCCTTTGTCTCCGCTCTCCGCTTACCAGGTGAGATGCTCTGAGTTCCTACCGCCCTCCGCTCTTTCCACCGCCTCGCATTTCACTGCATTTTGGCTCTCATTGTTTTGTTGAGTTTTGGCTGTCCTTTTCTTGTCACGAAGCAATCTTCCCGCCAGCTGAGCTCCGACTCTCAGAGCGCCGGAGACACGCCGCCTCTCACTATCCCGCCATCTTGCTTCCCCCCTGCATATTAACTCTTAATCAGATGTATGATATGCAAATATTTTCTCTGACTCCATAGACTGTCTTCATTCCTATTATTCTCTTCACTCTCTTGTTTCTTTTACTCTGTACACACTTTTGAGTGATATAATCCCATTTGCCTATTTTTGCTTTTGTTACCTTTACTTTTAAGTTTATATTTGAAAAATCTTTACATAGACTAATGTCATGGGGGTTTCCCCTCTATGTTTTCTCCTAATAGTTTTCCGTTTCAGATTTATGTTTAAATCTTTAATCCATTTTAAGTTGATTTTTGTATGATAGGTGACCTGAGTCTAATTTCTTTTTTTTTTGCATGTACATATCCAATTTTTCCAACACCATTTATTGAAGAGATTTTCCTTTCCCTATTTGATATTTTTGCCGAAAATCAATTGACCAGAAGTGTATGGATTTATTTTTGGAATCTGTATTCCATTCCATTGATCTATTCGTCTATGTTTATGCCAGCACTATGTCATTTTGCTACCTAGAGCTTTGTAGTAGATTTGAAATCAAGTAGTGGAATGACTCCAGCTTCTTCTTTTTGCTTGAGATTGCTTTGGATCTTCAAGAGATTTTCTATTTCCATATGGATTTTATGATTGTTTTTTCTACTTTTATGAAGGATTTCTTTGTCATTTTGATGCAGATTGAATTGAATCTATAAATCACCTTGGGTAGTATGGATAGTTTAAGGATATTAATTTGTCCAAATCCTTGAACATGAGATATTTTTCCATTTCTTTGCATCTTCTTTATTGTTTTCCCTTAGTGTTTTATCATTTTGAGTATAAAGGTGTTTTTATTATGAAAAGGTGTTGGAATTTGATGCTTTTTCTGTGTCAACTGAATTGACCATTTAGTTTTCCCCTGTATTCTGTTAATGTGGTATATTGCATTTATTGATTTTTCTATATCATTGAATTGGTTGGTATACAGTTGTTCATATTATCCTTTTATAGTCCTTTTATTACTGTAGAGTCAATAGTAATGTTCTCACTTTCATTTCTGATTTTAGTTATTGCATCTTCTTTTTTCCTAGTCTGTGTAGCTAAAGTGGAGAATAAAATAACACTGGCTTTTATATTTACCAATATAGTTATCTTTATTGTCATTTTTATCTTTTCAAAGATCTAACTTTTGGTTTCATTGATTCTATAATTTTTTAAATTTTGATTTTATTCTTCTCTGTTTTAACCTATCTTTTCCTTTCTTGCTAGCTTTCAGTTTGTTTTGTTCTTTTATATTTCTAGTTACTTAAATTGTAAAGTCAGATTAGTGATTTAAGATCTCTCTTCTTCTTTTTTTTTGTTGCGGACCAGGGATTGAACCCAGGGGCGTTCTACCTCCGCGCTACACCCCCGGCCCTATTTTTTATATTTTATTTTGAAACTGGGTCTCACGAAGTTGCGGAAGCCTCACTAAGTAGAGAGAGGGAGAGAGAGAGAGAGAGACAGGGAGAGAGCTGAGGCTGGCCGCGAACCAGGATCCTCCGGTCTCCGCCTCCCAAAGTACTGGGATTACAAGCATGCGCCACCACACCTGGCTAAGATCTCTCTTCTTTATTCATATGTGCATTTATAGCTTCAGATTTTCTTCTTAGCACTGTTTTGTCTGCACAGTTGAGGTTTGGTATGTTGTATTTTCATTTTCTTTCATCATTTAAGTAGTTTACAATTTCCCTGTGTTTTGTTCTTTCAACCATTGAGTATTTAAGGATGTGTTGTTTAATGTCCACATATTTTGTGAATTTTTTTAGTTTCCATCAGTTATTGATTTCTAGCTTTACTTCATTGTGGTCAGAAAAGACATATTGTATGATTATAATTTTCTAAAGCTTTTTGAGACTTGTTTTGTGGCCTGACACATGGTCTATCCTTGGAAATATTCTCTGTGCATGTAAGAAGAATGTGTATTTTGCCATTGTTGGTTGGAGTGTTATAATTTGTTTCCTTGGTCTAGTCGGCATATAGTGCTATTCCAGTCTTCTCTATCTGTACTGGTCTTTCTAGATGCTTTATCCATTCTTAGAAGTGCGACATTGAGGTCTTTAGATATTATTATAAAGTTTCTATTTCTCCCTTTAAAAACATCAATCGTTGCTTCATATATTTTAGGGCTCTGTTGTTAGGTACATAGATGTTTCTGTTACTTCTTTTTGATGAATTGTCACTTTTGCCAATATATAACATCCTTTTAGCCTTTTGAATCAGTTTTTGACCTAAAGCATATTTGTCTGATATTATTATAGCAAACCCAGCTCTCCTTTTATTACTATTTGGGAGGAATGTTCTGTTCCATTCTTTCATTTTCAGCCCATTTCTGTCTTTGAGACTAAAGTGAGTTCCTATACACAGCATGTAGTTGGATCATGTTCCTTTATTGACTCTGCTCATAACTGCCATTTTCATTGGAAAATGTATCATGTTTACATTTCAAGTAATTACTAACAAATTACTGACTTCCTTTGTGTTTCATTTTTCTGTGTATCATTTTGATTCTCTTCTTATTGCCATACTGTGTGTGTGTGTGTGTGTGTGTGTGTGTGTGTGTGTGTGTAATTTAAAGATTTTCATAGTGGTTAAAATGAGAATTACAATTAGCATCTTAAATTTATAGCAATCTAGTTTGAATTGTTACCAGCTTAGATTTAATATCATACAATACTCCTCCAAACTGGCCCTGTCTCCCTCTTTTATGCTGTTGTCAAAAATTATCTTCATATGCTGAATGTCCATTAACAGATGTATACTTATTGTATTATATATCTCTTTTTAAAAATCACATAGAAAATTAAAATAGAAGCTACAAAGGAAGAATAAAATAACACTGGCTTTTATATTTACCAACATAATTATCTTTACCAGAGTTTTCTATTTCTTCAGATGGCTTCTGGTTATTTTCCAGTATCTTTTATTTCAGCCTAAATGGCTCCCTTTATCTTTTTTTTTTTTTGTTGGACAGGTCTTCTAGCAATAAATTTACATAGATTTTTGTTTACCTGGGAATATCTACATTTCTGATTCATTTTAGAAGGATCATTTTGCTGTATATAGAATTCTTGTTTGACAAAATTTTCTTTCACCACTTAAAAAATGTCTCCATAGTCTCTTCTGGCATCCAGGGTTTCTGACAAGAAATCTGATGTTAATCTTATAGATGATCCCTTGTCTATGACAGTTGCTTCTCACTTGTTGCTGTCAAGTTTCTCCCTTTGTTCTTGGCTTTCAAAAATATGATCATGTGTCTGTGTGACTCTCTTTGAACTTATCTTTCATGGAGTTCATTGAGATTTTTTATTGAGAATGTGGATTTGTGTCTTCTATCAAATTTGGTGATTTGTCATCATTTCTTCAAATATTTTTTCTGACTTTTTGTCTTGTCTCCTTGTAGGACTCCTATTATGCATGTGCTCCTAAGCTTGATGGTGTCCCATTGGTCTCTTAGGCTAAGCTTATTTTTGTTTATTTGTTTTTTATTTTGCTCCTCTGACTGAATAACTTCAATTAATTGCTCTTCAGTTTACTGATTCTTTCTCCTGCCTGCTCAAATTTTCAAAGAAACCCTCTAGGGGATTTTTCATTTTAGGTATTGTACTCTTTAGTTTCAGAATTTCTGCTTAGTTCTTTATAATTTCTACTACTATATGATATTCTCCTTTGTTCCTATATTGCTATCTTGGTTTCCTTTAGCTCTTTGTCTGTGATCTCTTTTAACAATTGGAACACATTTAATAGCATTTTTTTTTTTTTTTGCGGTACCGGGGGATTGAACGCAGGGGCATTCTACCTCCGAGCCACACCCCCGGCCCTATTTTTTTGTATACTTTATTTTGAAACCGGGTCTCATGAAGTTGCGGAGGGCCTCACTAGGTAGAGAGAGAGAGAGAGACAGGGAGAGAGAGAGAGAGAGAGAGAGAGCGCATGCGTGTTCTGAGGCTGGCCGCGAACCCGGATCCTCCGGTCTCTGCCTCCCAAAGTACTGGGATTACAAGCGTGCGCCACCACTCCCGGCTAATAGCATTTATTTATAGTCTTTGTCTAGTAATTTCAATGTTTGTGTCTCCTCAGGGACAGTTTTGTTAATTTCTTATGGGAATGAGTCATACATTTGTTTCTTTGTATGCTTAGTCAACTTTTGTTTAAAACTGGACATTTTAATACTATAATGTGGTAACTCTGGAAATCAGAGTTTTTAACATCTATGAGTTTGTTTTTGTTGCTTGCTATAGGTTTTAGCTGTTTGTTTTAGTGACTTTTCTAAATTATTTTTGTAAAGTCTCTATTATTTTCCTTAATTCTCTGTTCCTTTAGCTTATGTTCAGGTAGTGTTTTGATAGAAATATTCTGGAATGTCTACAGCCAATGTGTGTGTGTGTGTGTGTGTGTGTGTGTGTGTGCACGCGCGTGCACGCGCGCACTGGGGGAAAACTTTGCTCTTTCTTTGTAGACTTGATCTTTTGCTAGGGCATTCTTTCACTACTTAGTCAAACTGCTTAGGATTTCCTCAAGTCTTTTCTGAGCATGCTTCCTTCACTGGACATATGCATAAATAAGTTACCTGGTATACACAGTTACTTTTTAATAACATAATTTCCTAAAGAAATTCCCAATCGGATGTTCCCCCTAATCTGTAGGAGCTAGATAGAATGGGACATAGAAGGGACTTAGAAAGGAAGAAGAAGAAATCTTTAGATGGACAAAGAAGGTGACCTAACTGAGGGAGTTGGGCGGGGAGTGGAGGGAAACAAACTATAGCACATGATGTACATACACAAACCTTTAAGACTCAATCACTATCTGGAGCATGAAAGGGAGGGAAGGGAGAGGAAATAGGGTGGGATTGGAGGGAGGGCTAAATGTGCAATGTGTGCATGTATGATGTTCATACCCTGACATATATCAAAATGTATAATTATAATTTACAATGCACCAATAAATGAACATAAAAAGTTAAAAAAAAAAAGAAATTCCCAGCTTTTCTTTTCAGCCTTATTGACTCTGTTGTGCGCTTTCATCAGTCTTCTGCCCAAGCATCTATGTGTTTTTAATTTAGTTTAAAATGTCTTTGAGTAGTTCCTACTGCTTTGGTGCCCTGAGTTCTGAATTAGATGAAATAAAGACAAGTGTCTTGTGTTCGTTCTTCTCCCAAAATGTGTTAGAGCACACAAACTGTATTCTTTGCAAATAAGGCTTACTCTGCTCCTTCTACCACCTGGATCCAGTGTCCTACACTGGGAATGTGGGTTGACATCTTCAAGTCACTGCTGAGCTAAGCCAGGGAGGATGTGGGGCAAGTGCAAAGAAAGTACCACAAACCTACCCTAGCATTTTAAAGTTGGCATCTTCTTGATTCAGCGTTCACCTGGTTGCTGCAAACTTTTGACTGTTTTCCAAAGTTCTGACACAGTTGATTATGACAGTTTTTGCTTGATTTTTTAAAATGTGTCTGTGAAGGGATGGGGCCTTGGCACCGCCTATTCCATCGTTTTGCTCCCATCTCTCCTTCTTCCATTTATTTTGTGATCTCCCTTTGATCATGGGAATATCACAAAAATGTTCCTTTGAAGGGACCGGCCTTCTGTTTCCCCTCTAAACTCCTCTGAGCTCCTAGAAATTATTTTATTTTGTTATTTTTTGTTTACTTTAGTGGTTTTGCTGCTTTATATTATATTTGTGGGCATATGCATGTGATTGTTGAGGACAGTTGGGTGAGGGCAAATTAGAAGGTCCAGTTGGCAGATAAATTTTAAATCAGCCATAATTAGATGTTTCTAAATATGCATTCCTTCTTGTATTGAATGCCCTGTGATGAAAGGGGCACAGTTCTCTCCTGGTGAAGTATTTTAAAATGGGATTTTGAAAACATTAATAATCAAGAACTTATCTGTCTAATAAAAGGGACAGCCAAATGTTTATTGAAGCTTGTCACTGTCAAGCTCATTGTGTTCTGGTTTATAGGGAGTAAGAAATAACCATTATGAGGGAATTAACACAGCAAAGTATAAATCTTGCAAGTAATTAGGCAGCTGTATATTTATCAGTACAGAATGTATTTTAATTTTTAATCAGGGCTTTTGTTCCAACTGACAAAATAATGGCTTGTTTGCAATCTTCCAGTGAAGCAGATTTCCCAGGATGGGATTTGGTGCTCCAGTGGCCCCTCTGTGTCTCATTTGCCATGAAGTTAGATGTATCATATCATCTCCTCAGTGAGAAGCCCCAAGGAAATACCATGGTGCTTTCAAATTGCCTGTATTTTCTCCATATATGATTCACAAGGTAAATAAAAATGGTCGGTTTTAGCAATGCAGTCCCACTTACATGGAAATGAAAGAGAAATATTCTTACAAATGCATTGAAATTATTATGTGAACAGCCAGAATGGTTTTTATGGACCTAGAATGCAGATTAAATCTCCAGAGAAACTTCAGAATTGAAGAACTCCAATGCAGATTGCCATTCTGTTGCTCATGGCAGAAATCTTCCCACTTATCTTCAACCCAATCATGAGCAATATGTGCATAATTTAGATGCAAAGGATAACGTGATTTGAGAAACATACCTCTGTATCTCTAGCAGTCATTTTCTAAAGAAAGATCATTTGCAAAAATGAGGAGATATCAAGGTGTCTCTGGACATTTGGTAAAACACTGGAGGGAGCTCCAGAATTTAGTAAGAAAACCCAAATGTGAATCCCAGTTCTCCAGTTTGCTAGTGATGTGGCTTGGGCAAGTCGTTTTTGCCTTCTGTGCTTTAGTTCCCTCATTGGTAAAATGGGGATCATTCCATCTGACCAAAATTTTGCTTGATTGCCATGGGGATTAGACAATACATCGAAAGCGAAAGAAGTAGCACGATAGAAGGAAAACAATTTGAATTTTGATTTTAACAATTTTTGGCGAGTTACTTACTCATTAAAGAATATCAATTTACCTATGTGCACCATGGAGATGATGGTGAGAAACTCATGGGTTCTCCATGATCCAGGAAAAATTTCTTGGACATTTTAGGAATGCAATCATGTTTGTTGAATGAGTAAACACAGTAAGACCTCTCTGTTCTTATGAACTCATGTAAACTCTGCTAATAAAAACACAATAGAGTCTATTACAGGTTGACTTGGAAAACCAGAAGGTTTTTTTCCTAAGGAATTTGAAATGATATCTGACCCATGAATAGGTGCTAAGCCCGTGAAAGATCATGGTATGTGAAAGCACCCAGGAAGAAAGGAGCAGGCTTCTCTAGAAGACTCATGAGAATCTACAATGGTGTTTCTATTCACTTTACTGGGTGTCAGGTCCAGGTGGGAGGCAGGCCATTGATATCTAGATCTATTTCCTTTCATTTTCTTCATCCAGATATCCTTCTTTGCTAGATATGGACAATAATCATTGTTGTTCAGGCATTTAGAATGTAGAATGTAAAGTCCCATGCCAGAGGTAATTATCTTAGTAAAATATGATGAATTAAGTTGTCAATGAGAAGGGATGAGCTCTCTATACTCTTGGAGATGCAGAGGCATGTCAAGCGAAAATATGCTGACCATTGGCCATCAAGCCAACTCCTGAGGGATGGTACCACCTGGTCTCTCTGCATCCAAAGTCCTGTCACTGTGTCATGAGCTATCCTATGATGGAATTGCCATGCAACCTCATGTCCATCACAAACAATTGTATGACTGCAGGCTAGTCATCTTCCCTTTTGGGACTTCAGTTTCCACATCTATAAAAGGTACAAGCTACACTAGATGGTCAGTTGGATCCTGACATGCTTTCCCATTGTATCTATTCTACAGGATGTGACTGTGTACGCTGGAAACTCACTGTAAAGACGATGGTTAACAGGTGCACAATTTTTCAGACACTTGAAGGATAGTCCTCCTTTGGATCAGATACCAGACTGGCTATTTTATACTCAATTTCATTGTGTAGTGAATTATATTAGTAAGATTTTCCTTTTCCAGGATCAAGAACATAAACTCTCACTCAACTGACTGTTCCTCTTCTTGCCACCCCACTGTGACCTGTGCACGTTCAGCCCTGGTACGTTGGGATGCATAGAAAACATTTTTGTTTGTCCCAACCAGATCTTGCTGCAGCAGGTCATGATGTCAGAAAGACATGGGTCCTCGTCCTAGGCTGGCCACTTAGCATCTATGTGGCTGTTTAGTATCTCTCTGCCTTGGTTTTTCATCTTTAAAATAAACACAATGAATAGTTTATGGGGAAATTTATATGATTAAGTGGGATAATGGCAATAAAACTTTGGGTATATAAGTTGGAGCAGAGTAGGTTTTGAAAAATAATATAAATTTTTAAAGAAATCTTTGGTTTCTTCATAGAAATTTTAAGTCAATTCCTAGCATCAAAAAGACAGACTTGTAAGGCATTTCTCATTTCCTTCTATTCCAGCTTGCATAATAATTGTCTATAATAATTGTCTTGCATAATTTGTTTCTGTGGGAATGCTTCATCTCACTGAGCATGGTGGAGAATCCCAGTTGTGACAAAAACACGGGCAAGCATACCACCATATTATGTGATGGTACCTTACACATCTTCATTAGCTACCCATGTGTTAAGCCAAGAGGAGACATGAGACAGGGAATGATCATTTTTTTCTTCAGAAAAACAAATGCTAACTGAATAAGACTTATGGATCTATTTTTAACAGTATTGTGCTGTAAACCAGGGTATTAGTGGTTGTGGATATAAGAGAGGGTTTCATGACTCCAGTTTCTCAAAAATCTCGAGTGATGAGGTCCTATCATGGCCACAGCAGGTAGGCAAGGTATGAGAGGTTGAGATGGACGATAAATATTTTAGGTTCCTGGACATTATGTGTATCTATGACACCTACACAACTCTGCCATTTGTATGTAAAATGTGTAAACAAATGGGGCATGGTTGTGTTCCAATAAAATTTTATTTATTGGCACTATGATTTGTATTTTTTATTATCCTTTTTAAAATTTAAAAATGTAAACATCATTATTAGCTCCTTTGTAGTACAAAAACAGGGGCAGTTGGTAGTATGCTGACTCTTATCTAGAGCTACATCCACAGAGTTGCGAATTTTAGAGCACTGAACAAGACAAGACTTCAAAACGGCAGGAAAATAGCCATTGGACTGGTCCAAATTTCTGGGTATCAGATTGGCATGCCCTGCCTCACCCAGAAAATGGGGCTGCACTTTATTTGAAGGTAGTAGCTAATCCTTAAGTGCAGCCTGGGGCCATCAGGATTTGTAGAGGGACATGAAGGATAGTGAAGATTGTTGACAGACAGATTTTGGCTCCAGCTGTTCGTGACCTACTTGTTCCTATTATTTTAAAAATGTTTTCTCTCAAAACTAACTATCTCCCCTGTTCTGCTGGTTTTGACCCATCTCCTTTTATAAAATATTCCTCTGTCTTCCTCCTGAATGAATGCATTGAGTCTTTGCTAAAACCCAGTCTGCTTTACAGGGAGATTTCATGCAAGGTGGGTGCACCCTTGGATTTCATACAAGGAGGTGTACTTACCAAAGTGAATCAGAGTTCCTGACATTCCCACCCAAAATGAATGTTGTAGAACAGACTCTCTGGTATGCACACACACTATTTTTTTTTTCATGGTAGTAAGGATTGAACCCAGGGGCATTTTACCTCTACAACCCCAGCCCTTTTTATCATTGATTTTGAAACTGGGTCTCACTAAGTTGCTGAGACTAGCCTCAAACCTGTAATCCTCCTGTCTCTGCCTCCAAGTACTGGGATTACAGGTATGTGCCATCACACCTGGTACACACTGACTATTTTTAAATGTCCTCTATTACTTCATCCCACTCTGGAAATCTGTGTTTTCTCCCCTATTTGCATAAAACACCTGAAAACAATAATCACTGGAGACAATGTGAAGTTTGGGTGAATCGAAGCTCTACCATGTGCCAGCTAAATGAATGTTGGCACATTTTCTAGAAGTTTCCAAAGGAATTGGCTGATATCTTCCTATCTAATGTTGTAAGTACCTATCATTTTTTAAAAATGTATGAAAATAAATGCATTGGGTATGTTTAATTTATTTGTATACTCATATATGTGTGTTTTAAATCCATTGGAAATATATTTTAAGTATTTTAAAGCATTTAAAAATACATTTATATGCACACATAAATATACTGCAGTAGAGGGTAGGGTTAAATAAAACATTTATATATGTGACTTTTGATTTTTAAGAGCTTATTTCTGAGTAAGAGCAGTGTGACATAGTAGAAAGATCACTGAACTTAGAGACAAAGAAATAAGACATTCATGGCAGGCTTGGATTCATTCCTAATTAGTTAAGAAGGAGAGAAAAGTTGTCTACTATCTCAGAATCACTATTTCTTCATTTTAACAATGGGGATATTAACCCTTGCCTTCATCGCACAATTATTTTAAAAATCAACTGAAATCATGAAAATGTTTCATAAAACATAAAGTGCTATGCAGATGTAAATATTGTCTCATAAGCATGATTTTTCTCCTCTGCAGCACATTCAAAGTCTGCTCGATGATTCTAGGGATCCAGAATTTGAAAATCACTAACAGAAAACATCAGTGAAAATAGTGAACTCTTGGAAACTTTTATTGACAGGTAAAGTAAACTTACTGAATTTTTCTGTATATGTCTAAGAGATCCACTTCAAAGTGCCCTTTATCACAAATCAAAAAGTACTCTCAAAGCTCAACAAATGGATTTTCACTAAGTCCTGAAATAGATTCTTCCCACATAGTCCACAAATGTATATCCACTAGTTTTCTTGACTCTCTTAATGCAACAAAATGTTGGGTCACTTAAGCACCAGGACTCTGAGGCTCCCTTTTGATCTGGAGAAAGCAGAACCATATCTTTGCCAGAGTCATGGGGGGAAGAAAATTCCTTCTCAGCTTCTATAGAAGGTCAGACAACTGACCGATTTTACCAGAGCAGTCAAGCAGTTAGTTGAACTAATTGCTTCCCTGAAATGACTTTCGCCGAATATGCTAGGTGTTAAGAGTCCAGAGGGCTGATCTCAAATTACTTGCCTGATCAGGTAATATCCAAAGCCACAGGCAACATAGCTTAAAACAAAGTAAAAGAAAAACAATTAGAAAGCAGCCACAGGAAGTCCCTTTTGTTTTTTATTTTCTCTCTAGCTTCCATGTATGAGAGAAAACATATGACCCTTGACTTTCTGAGACTGGCTGGTATCATTCAGGGAGAGAGACCAGTAGAATAGTGGAAGGGAATTGGGGGAGGAAGGTGGGGAGGAAAGAAAAGAAGATTGTGAAAGGAAACAGTTCAAATAATGTTACGTTC
Organism: Glis glis; assembly: GCA_004027185.1. Taxonomy (NCBI): domain Eukaryota; kingdom Metazoa; phylum Chordata; class Mammalia; order Rodentia; family Gliridae; genus Glis; species Glis glis. The sequence continues at coordinate 19,197 of PVJS01029276.1, forward strand.
ATACAGGAAGTTATCACTATACCTCAATAACATGTACAGGGAGGGAGGAGGGAGGGATGGGATGGGATGCAGAAGGTTGTACACCAAGTGATGGATGCAGTATGAATGTATCTCTCTGAATATCACTATGATGCATAATTACAATGCACCAATAAAAGTGTAAAAAACAAAACAAAACAAAACAAAAAAAAAAGAAAGCAGCCTAATAATAAAACCATAAATAAATAAAGCCAATAAATAAAAAAATAAAGCCATAATAAAACCTTCAGGGAGGTTTTATTATGTATTGAGTACCACTCTTGTTTCAATATCTTTTTCCCTCATGGAGTCAGAAGACTCTGGTTTCGAATATAGAATCCCTAAACAGTACTGTATCAAGTCATTATGGGAAGAAGAATTATTATTTTCTTTGTCAAATCGGTGAATAACTTTCCATTATAGCCTCCACTTATTCATCATGAGAAAATAAGAGTGAGATGAAGTAAACAAACTGCCAATTGATAGGAGGAAAAGGGAGTCTTTATTTTATTGACGTGGTTTGGTGAACAAAGCTATGTAAACAAGCACTCTCTCAAATGTATCCATTTGGCAAGATTTCTTACTTTGGGTTATACAAAATTGTGCAGAAAATAATATTTAAGAGAGAATGTTCAAATGAAATAGCTGGATAACCACAGGAGGAGTACTGTTAGGTTCTGTGAAAGTTTATCCGTATGCTCATATCTTTAATTCCTGATTGTATGCCAATTATATTTCTTAAATCTCTATGTCCAGCCTAATTCTGTTCTCTGCATTCCAAACCCATAAATCCAATGACCCAGTTTTATATCCCCACATAAAAGTCTCAATGGCATATCTAAAATGCATGATCTTCCCCCTAAGACTGCTGTTCTTTTGGAGTACCATCTCTCGGTCATTGACATCACCATCTGTCAAGGAACAAACCAGAAACTGAGGGATGATTTTTGACAATTCATTTTACTTCACCCGTTCCAGAAAATTTTTATTTTTCTTCCACCAAGTGTTTACTCAGCCCTTATCATTTTCTAAGTGTTTGGGAAATGGTGATGAAAATAAAAACAGAAACAAAAACAAAAACTTTCTTGCCATCATGAGGCATATTAAGAGGAGAAAAGGATATAACAAAAAAGCAAGCAGATACATATTATGAAACATGTTGAAGAAGAAACCATCATGCCATAGGGTATGGGATAGGGGAGGGCTAATTTGAGTGTATTAGCTAGGGAAGGCTTCTTCAGGGAGGTGTCTTGTGAGCAGAGAAGATGCTAGCAAGAAATCAAGAGATTCCAAGCAGAAGAAATAGTAAATATAATGGTTTAAAGGTGTTTCAGTCAGTGTTCTCACTGCTGTGACCCAAAATACCTGATGACTACAACTTAGAGGAAGAAAGAACTGCTCACAGTTCTGGAGGTTTCAGAGGTTTCAGTCCATGTCAGGCCAGGTCACTTCTGAGGAGCTCAGGGAATGCTGGTGGGAAGCAGAGAGAGCGAGGAGAGGGGGCACACGGGATAAATATATAGTTCCCAAGGCCAGACCCCCAGGGCCCCAGTGACCTACCTCCTCTCGCCACACCTTACTTAAATTACCACTCAGTAAATCCAAATTATTCATCCATCAGTGATTTATCCACTGATGAGATTAAAACTCTCATGACTCGCCGGGCGTGGTGGCGCATGCTTATAATCCCAATACATTGGGAGGCGGAGACCGGAGGATCCGGGTTCGCAGCCAGCCTCAGTTCTCTCGCTCTCTCTCTCCCTGTCTCTCTCTCTCTCTCTCTCTCTCTCTCTCTCTCTACCTAGTGAGGCCCTCCGCAACTTTGTGAGACCTGGTTTCAAAATAAAGTATAAAAAATAGGGCCGGGGGTGTAGCGCGGAGGTAGAACGCCCCTGCATTCAATCCCCGGTACCGCAAAGACTCAATTATTTTACCTCTGGACATTTTTGAATTGCCAATATGTGAGCTTTTCTAGGGGACATTCTATATTCAAACCACACCAAAAGGCAAGAAAAGATTTAGCATCTTCAAGGAATGCAAAACAGACAAACATGGTAGGAACACAGTGACCAATGGGAAAAGAGAAAGCAAAGATAGAAGCAGGATCCAAATCATGCAGCAGGGTATAGGTTAATTCAGGAGTTTGGACTTTCCTGTGGCTTATCATGGAAACAAAAGACTTAGATGTTTTAAACTATCACTCTAATCATATGGGGGGAAAGGCTTGAAAGGCACAAAAGCAAGGACTCCATTTAAGCATTTATTGAAGTAACTCAGGTTAGAGATGATGATGGCTAGGACTTGGGTATTTGTAGTTGAGATAAGAAAAAACACAAAGGAAGTATTTTGGAGATAAAGAAAACCATAAAGCTGGGCATGGTGGCATATGCTTGTAATCCCAGTACTTGGGAGGCTGAGATAGGAGGATCACAAATTTGAGGACAGCCTCAGAAAGTAATGAGACTCATCAACCTAGAGAGACCCTGATTCAAAATAAAAATAAAATAGGGCTGGGGGTGTAGCTCAGAGGTAGAATGCCCCCTGGGCTCAATCCTCAGTACCACACACGAAAGAGAGAGAGAGAGAGAAAGAGAGAGAGAGAGAGAGAGAGAGAGAGAGGGAGGAAGGAAGGAAGGAAGGAAAGAAGGAAGGAAGGAAGGAAGGAAGGAAGGAAGGAAGGAAAGAAGAAAGGAAGAGAAAACCATAATAAGGATAATAAGGAAATGTGTTGAATTGTTGAATGTGGAAAATGAGGAAAAAAGAGAAATCAAAGACAACTCCAAATTTTTGGTTTGTGCCCTAGATAAAAGGTGTTGCTATTTACTGGTGAGGAAAGGTGCCTGTGTTGGTGATACAAGGTTGGGGGATGGTGGTGTCGGATCGATTGGTCATGCCTGTGAGGCACTGAAGCAGGATGACTGTAGTTGGAGTTTGAAGAAGAGGTCAGGGACGGAGACTCCATTTGGAATAGGATGGATCCTATAGGGAAAGAGTGAGAATAAAGAAGGCAGCCTAGAATGAAGCCCTGGACAGGTTGACACTCAGAGGTCAGGTTTGACATAAAGTTCTATCAATTTAAGCTCCATTTCTCCATTTCTATTGCTACTAGCATCCTTGTCCAAACTATCATCACCTCTCATGGACCACTGAAATTGCTTTTTTTCATTCCTTGGCTTAAAACAACCCAAAGGTATTATCCTACAATGTTACAAGTCTGCAATGGGCCTGATGGGGCTAAAGTCAAAGTGTTGACAGAAGTGAGTTTCTTCTGCAGAATGCGGGGGAAGTCGACTTCCTTACTCTTTCCAGTTTGTAGAGGCTGTTTGTGCTCCGTGGCTTTTAGCTTTATGTCACTCTGACCTCTGCTGCTGTCATGAAAGCGTACTCTGACATTCCTGCCTCAGCCTTTTGTTATTTTTTTTTTAATGACATTCCCATTAGCTTCTTAGTTGGTTATCCTGTACTTCCAATTGGATCTGCATACTAGAGATCTCAATACATAGCGTATTATCTTAAGCTCCCACTTCAATCACGTCTACAGCACCTAATTACCCTTAGAGTGGGGACTAACGCTCTTGCCTCTGACTACACAGCTCTGCACCGTCCTCTCCATCCTCACCTTACTTCTCTCTTCCCCTTATTCTGTATGCTCTAATTGTCCTGGCATTTTATCAGGTTCTTCCTCTCTCTCATATACACTATGTTTTCTCCTGCCATTATTCCTAGTACATGCTCTCTCTTCTGCTTGGAAAATTACCTCCTTTCTTTTATCCCCAATAGTTAAATACAACCAGTCCTTGGGATTTCAACTAAAATATCACTTCTACTAGAAAATCTTCCTGGAACTCTCATATTGCATGAATGTTTCATTTGAAAATAACAGAAACCCCAACACAAAATGGCTTAAGAAAGGGGGAATTTGTTGGCTAATGTATTATAAAGTCCAGAAATAGTTGGTGTCAGAAGTGGCTTGAGTAAAGATTGCATTTATTTCTTCTGGACCAAGTTCCTGTCTATGGCTATGCTATCCTTAATAGGGGCTCTATTCTTAAAATAGTTCTTTCTTCCCCATCACAAGATGGCAGCGATACTTTTATTCGTATGAATAAAATGATGAAAGAGTGAGGAGGGCCTCCTGGAAGTCTCCAATAATTCCACTGGTCATGTTGAGTTAAATGCGGTGCCTCTAGATGGAGCCTACTTCACATGGACTGAGAATGGAGACAAGTAGAGCTCAAAGGAACAGGACAAAGGAATACAGACAGCCTCTGCCAGCTGCAAAGAGCGAGGAAATAGATTTCTCCTACGTCCTGCAAAAGAAACTCAGTTCTGCTTTGCAACTTGAACCCAAGCAAGTCTCCTTCTCACTGGAGTCAATATAATCCATTTACATAGCAGAGCTTCTTCACTTGATCCATGTACTTTGAAGGGAAAATGTTACCTCCTTAACATCTAGTTAAAACTTAATAGCTCCTTCAATTATACATGTGGGCAAGAAACCACAGTAGCTTTAGTAGTACCTATGACTTTGCCACCAGCATAAATAGCAATCTTGAAATATTTTCATTATTTCTTCAAATTTATAGTAGTTTTCTTTGACTCTGTACTAGACCTTATTTTTGATTCATGGCCAACTTCCTTAATATTTTATAGCTGTATTTCAGTATAATTTGATTTCCTTATAATACTATGTACTCTATTTTATGAATTTAAAAGCTCTATTCTGATATGAGATCCAAAGATGGCCATGCTATAAATAACATAAAGAAGCCTGTTTTTATCAAATTTATCATATGAAATTTTATATTAATATACATAGCTACTTGATGAATATATGTTAATTTCTGCTTCCTCCAGTAGACTGGTTGGTCCCATTACCAAAGACATAGTTTAAACCAGGTGTGGTGGCACATGCCTGTAATCCCAGTACTTGGAAGGCTGAGACAAGAGGATTGCAGGTTCAAGGCCAGCAGTAGCAACTTAGTGAGACCCTCAACATTGTTTCAGAATAAAAAAAAAAATAAAAGGTCTGGAGGTGTCACTTGGAGGTAGAATGCCCCTGGGTTCAATTCCCATTACAAAGAGAAAAAAAAAAAAAAGCAAAAAAAGAAAAAAGATACAGTTTAGTTGATTTTGAACTCCAAAATATTCTGCTACCAAACTATTGGCCTTATTGAGCAAAGAAGAGAAGAATAAATGTAGCACGTGATGTAATACATGAATTCATCTGCATTAATTTTTAAAAATAACCCCCAAGCTGGGCGTGGTGGCACATGCTTGTAATCCCAGTACTTGGGAGGCTGAGACTGGAGGATCTGGGTTTGCAGCCAGCCTCAGCTACTTAGTGAGGCCCTCTGCAACTTAGCGAGACCCATGTTTCAAAATAAAGAATTAAAAGTAGGGCTGGGGGTATAGCTCAGAGGTAGAATGCCCCTGCGTTCAATCCGTTCAATCCCCAGTACCGCAAACAAACAAACAAACAAACAAACAAACAAACACAATTGTCTATCCATTCACAGTCTTTTTTTCTGTTTATCTAGATTCCCTCTGTGTTCATCTAAGAATGCATATACTGGCCGGGCGTGGTGGTGCACACTTGTAATCCCAGTATTTTGGGAGGCGGAGACTGGAGGATCTGGGTTCGTGGCCAGCCTCGGCTCTTTCTCTCTCTCTCTC
>PVJS01029277.1:0-24894 GCA_004027185.1 Glis glis
GGCATTCTACCTCTGAGCAACACCCCCAGCCCGATTTTTGATCCTTTATTTCAAAACAGTGTCTCAATAAGTTGCAGAGTGCCTCACAAGTAGCTGAGGCTGTCCACAAACCTGCGATCCTCTTGCCTCAACCTCCCAAGTACTGGGATTATAAGCGTGCGCCACCACACCCGGCTTATAGTTTCAATTATAATTCTAACTTTTCAAAGGAATTTTGTATATAACTGCTATGGGTAATTAAGGATCATGTTATAGTCACAATAAAATTATACCCTTATATTATTAATAAAGGACTTTAACTGACTTCAGTATGCAACATACCTGTTTATAGTTTCTATAATACAATTATTTAACTACTCCTTTTAAGCCTTCAGAACATTAATTAAAGATGCAGGCTTGAAAGTATGCTCTATGAAAAAAATGCTTTGAATGCTTATGGTATGGTAACAAAAATTATCCAATATATAAGAAAAAGTTTCAATAAACATATGCAACAGGAAAACCTTGTCTATTTTTTCTTATTGCCTAGTGTGTAGTAATATGAAGTTATATTTTATCACACAAATTGTATAGACCTTAATTCTAATTATATAACTTCCTTTTCTATTATTTAACTAAAGCCCATCACAACTTAAAGCATTTAGTCAAAACAAAGAATAGCCAAAGATAATTATAAATATTCCTTTATAATTGTAAGTATCACTTAGAACTTCACTGGAGATACATCTTGGAAATGGGTAAAGCTCTTTTTCATACTGTTGTTTTATCCAAATCATCAGTCAGCAATGTGCAATAGATCTCTAAATGATAAGTATAAACTAATGGGCTTCTAACAGATTTTTAATTAGAGAGTAAATTTAAACTTTTCAAAAATATATTGAAGGTTATTTTTAAATCAATGTAACACTTAGACCTCATTTTACACAATACTTGTGCTTTTAATGCTTGAAACTCAAGATTGTTTTGATAATGAATTTATGGATTATACCATAAGTCAACTTGTAAAATCGAAATTACTGTTTCATACAGTAGGGAAAGAATACAGAATTACTAGATCTTAATCATCTCTATAACCAAATAGCCATTTGAACTTGGAAGTACCTGTGAACCTAAGGAACATCTAGCTAATACTAGAAGATGTTTTTTGATAGAGAAGTAATTGGCCCAAGGAAGTGTTTTAATGCATGGCTTTGTAAATACATGTTGAGATTCATAATTAACCTATAAGCAAATGTGAGTAAGTGTAACTGTCTATTATGATCTCTCATATCACAGCATGTCCAACATTTGCTTTAAATTCTTTATATTTTACGACTGTATGAACAGCTCTCCCATTTAGAGTATCCTATTCCTTGTACTGCGATTTCCTCAGAATTCTATCCCGGATGTTGCTTTGACAGCCCTCTTCTGAAAAACTGAAACGGCCTCAAAATATTGGACCTTAGTGTTTCCTAAATTCTAATTAATCTCTTACAAGGTCACCAAAATCATCATCTAGAACATAAATATGTTGATATCACTCCTGCCTTCAAAAGCATTTGATGATCTATGAGCCCTCTCAATTGACAAAATCTAAGTCCTTAGTATGTGATGTTTAAAATGAGCTTCTGGATTTGGCCTCAACTTGATTTTCCCTGATCCCACCACATATCCTGTATTTACGGAGAAGGCTCACAGCATGTTCTCACACAGGGTCATCCCTTGGCTCATGCTTTCAACTCCCCTTGACAGGCAACTTTTTTCCCTATCACTGCTCTTTGTTGACTATCTTACATATTTGACAAATATGTAAGTGTGATCTTTTAAGTTGCTACCTCTAACTCAGTTGTATTTTTCTCAGGAATTCCACAGCAGTTTGATAATAAGGTGAAGCATTAGCATTGCATGAGTAAAATATCCAAGAATTCCTACCACCTGGAGAGGTGATATAGAAGTTGGGAAAGGTAAACTGGTAGGTTCGAAAAAACCTGGAGACGGAACCAGGAATTCACAGCATAATCTATGTGTGTCTGTTAACAAGAGGCTCTTTTGTAAAAAATAGGAGGGATAGAGACTGAAGCCCCCAAACCAAGCAGGGCAAGCTATGCCTCAGCTGTGGAAAGTACACCTTCTCCCATGAACAGTACTATATTTCATAGTATATAAAACAAACATTTTTCATATTTTGACATCTCTCAACTTGGAGTGCATATCGCAGTTGATGGAATCTTACACTTGCCATCAGACAGGTGGTAATTCTTATATAGTTACTGTTGCCTGTATGCGCACAAGGCTGGCAAAGCTCTCTGTGTCGCTCCCACTTCAACGGAATCATAAGCATTGTTGATATTGTAAGGGATGAGTCTAATAATGCTTAAAATACCTTCAAAATTATATTGCGAATCATTAATGAAGCACAAGTTATTGTATATGAAGAAAGACATAGTAAATAATAGTAAGGTATAATTTGATACGCGCAAAGCATTTATCACTAGAATGATGTCAATTCCATACAATGTCAGAAATGAAGATTTTTAAGGAATGATACCCCAGATAAATTAAATCTGCTAATTTCTATTCTAATAAACCATTACATACAAAGAAATGCAACTTAAAGCAGAAGCTGTGAAATTTTTCAGAAGAGATGAAAAATGTAAACATGTTGGGAGGCTGATGTGCAAAATTCATGCATAATTTAAAGTTACCATTACACTGTTATACAAATCGGCAGCTATTTCTTTCTTTCTTTGTGGTCATCTTAAAATTAATAGTGTCTGAGACTAAATAATGGTGTTAAGTTTCCACAGAAACTATACCAATTTGGAGTGAAGGGAGAGGGGAAGAAGAAATGGGTAGCATATTTTATTAATAATATTTAAATGCTGAATTGATAAAAAGTTTAAGCTGAAGCCAGGTGTGGCGGCACATGCCTGTAATCCCAGTACCAGAACTCCTACAGACTTCTGACGATACAAGAACAACTTTTGGGTGTCTAAGTACTTACTACTGGGTTTACTATCACTTGTAGTAAGACTATTTGCCTACCCAACCTACACCCCAAATCATCCTGCTTTTCTATGAGGTGGAGCAAGTGTGTAGTATTAATATATTTAATGGAAACCTCAGTTTGACTATTTTCCAAGCTATAAGAATCTGTCTGTACACATGAAACAATAATACATTTTTAAAAAGACATTACTTCAAGAATAGCTGAATAATTAAAAAATATATCCAATATTAAATATTAAAATATCAAAATTGCTATGAATCCAAATCAAGTTTGAATGGAAAACTGTTTTAGTGAAGCCCAAAATTTTTACAATCGGTTCATTTAAGTAAATTTGCAAATCTTAAGCTCTTAAAATTTGCTTCTTCTAGATCCTTTAACATAAGATAAGTCTTTGGGGTTTAGATAAACACTACATAAAAGCACTAGGAAAGGTTAATGCTGTAAAATTAGTTCAGAACTTTTCCCATCCATAAACCTGAGGTCCTGGTCTCAGTGTCCTGCAACTCATGCTGTAGAGCGGCCGCGTGGTTGGGGATGCTCTGCCTCCCACTTCCAGTCACCCCACCATATTTCTTAGATTCTGCAATCCAAACCATTACAGCAGAATGTAAATCCCGAACCAAAGTGGCCATCATCTCATTAAACAGATCAAATGCTACACAAATAGAAACTTATGATTTGTCTGTTACATAAGAATTTTCACTTAATAAAGTTAGTTCAAGCTAGATCATTCAAATATGTTTGCTCTAGTCTGTGATGGCCAACACATTAGCTACTAGCCACATCTGGCAATTTAAATAAAATTCCCATTAGTTAAAATTAAATAAAATTAAGAATTCGGTTCTTCAGTTGCACTAGCCACACTTTGTGAGATCTAATTATCAATGGAACAAGGACAATTTTCTCCTATGGCTCAATATGCACAGGAAAATAAAGCATGAAACAAAACAAAACAAAAAACCTCCACAAAGCCAGGTATGGTGGCGCATGTCTGTCATACCAGTAGTTGGGAAGCTGAGACAAGAGGATCACAGGTTCACAGCAACTTAGTGAGACCCTGTTTCAAATTAAAAAAGGGCTGGGATATGTAGCTTGGAAGTAGAATGCCCCTGGGTTCAATCCCCAGTACCAAAAAAACAAGAAAGAAAAAAATCCATGAAAGTTACCTTTTATTACCTGATTAATAATAGGCATGATTTAGTTCCTTTTACAGGATAAACAAAGTATGAATTATTCTTCTAGTAACATACTACTAGACTTGCTGAGATACAAATTTCGTTCTAAAAAAAAAACACTAGCACTTTAACAAATTCCTATAAACTATTTACTCTGAATAACGATAGTGCTCATTCTGCCAAAATTTTATATTTAATAATTAATGCAGTGTTTTTGAAATTAGAACTACTTTCAAATTGATAACTGTTCGAATATGATTTTTTTAATTAGTGTTTGTGATTAAACAGCTATATCAAATCTGTTTTCTAATTCTAATATGCTAATGTTAATAGCCAGAAAGTATTTGATGGCCAGTTCACTTTGGGCAAAAGTAATGAACACATACAATATTAAATTCAATAAAGTGAATAGAAGTAGCCAAAAAACAAATTTAGAGCTTTTTAAATTGTATACTTGATAAAAATTACTAGACTAGCTTTGAAATGACAGAAGAACTAGCTTTTAGAGGCTGTTACCATAATTTTTAAATGTCCTTCAGTATATGTCATTATAAATAATAATAATAATTTCACTGGTTAGTTGAAATCAAACATAATAGCATGGATGTATTGTTTCCATTTGTTGCTTCGTGTTGTAAAGCTGTTTTGAATTTGTGTTTTTGAGACTGGTTATAGGTATTTGCCATCTACATTTCTCTTTGAGAAAAATAAAGGTAATTTTTGGTCAGCATAGGCTGTCTGCTTCCTCGTCAGACTGTCTGCAGGAGCTGAAAATGCTACACGGCAATTAAAAACCTGAAATCTGTCTTTCAGCTTTACAGTTCCTTTGTGCAAAATGTTTCAGTCAATAAACAAAAACATAATTAGGACAGCAATAGCACACTTGAGACAAGTTATATTAATCAAGTGGCTCAAGCTATTTTTTATTCAAATATCTCCAAATTTTCCCCATTTGACTATCTCAACCTCAATTGACTCAAAGTACGAATATGGTGGTAATGGTGGCTATACATCCACCGCAAATGACAATACTGAGCTAAACATGGTACTTCCATTTTTTTCCTCCAGTTTTAGTTTAGGATCACATGACCTAATTCTGGCCAATGAAATGAAAAAATAAAAGTAACAACTCTGATGGAGGGATTCTGGGGAAACGTCTCATTCTAAAAAGACATAGGAGAACTAGTCCCTAACGTCCCCTGAATGTTACCATGTGGCTATAACGACAGGAAGGAATGGCACTATCCTATTAACAGCCTAAGAATGAAGAAAACACATGACAAACACAAAGGGAACCACAGAATGGAGGAGCCAGAGCCCTGAGGTGCTGTATCTGGAGTCAGCCCAACCTGAGACATCCCAGTACATGAAAAAAAATCCCTTAAGGAATTTAGATTAAATGTATATTAGCAGTTTTATGCTATTATATCTAATACAAAGAAACAGTGAAAATACCTCATATCCTAATGACTAACAACAATCATTGTTAATATTTTGGTGTATTTAAGACATTAGAAACACCACTCTCTCTCGGAAAGATTACAAAAAAGCTGGACATGGTGGTGCACACTTGTAATCCCAGTACTTCAGAGGCTGAAACAGAAGGATCACAGGTTGGAGGCCTCGGCAATTTAGCAAGGCTCTCAGCAACTTAGTGAGACCCTGTTTCAAGATAAAAAATAAAATAGGGAGGCAGAGACCGGAGGATCCGGGTTCGCAGCCAGCCTCAGCTACTTAGGCTCTCCGCAACTTCGTGAGACCCGGTTTCAAAATAAAGGATAAAAAATAGGGCCGGGGATGTAGCTCGGAAGTAGAATGCCCCTGGGTTCAATCCCTGGTACCGCAAAAAAAAAAAAAATAAATAAATAAAAAAAAATAGGGCTGGGGGTGTAGCTCAGAAGTATAATGGCCCTGGGTTCAATCCCTAGTACCACACACACACACACAAAATACATATAAAAAGCTAGTTTTATGAAATTGTAAACAAGGAAATTAATTTTCCTCTCTGGAAATGACTTGTTTCCTGCTATTTTTTAGATAGACTTTAGAAAATAAAGAGGAAATAATTTTAGAAACTCTTACACAAGACCACATTAGTAAGAGATGATCCCAAAATAGTTACTAGGAGTTTACACTGTATAGTACTATGATTTTACATTGCAGTTGGGAAGGAAGAAAAATCATACTACTTACAGTCCTCATTTTTGGAGTCTACATTTGAAAAATAAAAAAAAAACTAAGAGGAATAGCAAGCCATAACTGGAAAACCAAATTAGGTTTAAAGAAAATAAATATTAAACAAATGGAATCAGACTGCAGCAGAAAGAGGATTGTCTCAGTTTTCTTATCTTTCAAACGAGACTAGACTAGCAGAAACGACGTTGCAGGACCGTTCTGATGAGGCTTTCGTACACAGAAAGAGCCCAGCACAGGGCAAGAGAAATCTGTACGAAGGCAGGACTCACTAGCAAGAAGCTATCACAGCTATTCCTGCTGGAGTTCTGTCACTCCATTCTACCCAGGCCAGACAGAATTAGCCCTTTTGTGAAAACCTGCACGATTTACTTAAATATTATTTTCTATCCCGACTTTTAGTTATGTGAACATTATTTCCACTAGTGGAATATACATTCTTTGTTAATTTTTATATAATGAACCAAATTTGGGTAAAGAATTATGAGAAGTAGATAGGGCTAAATATAAAGCCAAATACTTTATTATTTAAAAAGTTAAGATAGCAGAGCTGTTGTGTAAACAATTTTAAACAACATATTTCCTTCAAGAGCAAAACTGGACCCAATGATGGAGTTTTATGGATTTATATAGTTCTTTATCCCTCTGAACCTTATTCAACAGTATATATACCATATATATGTAGTTCTTTGGAACCACACATATAAAAAATAATAAATAATAAAAATAATAATTGGCTTCTGGATGAATGTCCTGACTATGTACTAGGATGCTTTTCATAGAGTTTTGAACTGGCTCAAATGTTGTTTTATTAAGAAAAAGCACTTAAGGAAAATAATTACTTTAAATCAACTTCACTATATTTAATTAGACAAGTTTGTATGTTTTGCCTAAGTAGTCATACTACTAAAGTAATTTATTTATTAAACAATTTGGAATTTGGGTGAAGTATTTATTTATTTAGTTAGTTATTTTATTCATTCATTCATTCATCTAGTTAGTTTGCAATTCGGGGACTGAACTAAGGGCCTCATCCATGCTGGGCAAGAGCTATACCTTTGAGCTACATCCCTGGCCATAGATAATATTTTAAAGTACTTCTATAATACATTTAATAGTTCTAAGAAAAGTTTGATTAGTAACATCTCAGAGCTAGCACAAGGATCCTTTTGGTATAATGATAAATTCCCAACTGCACGAGTTTTATGTTTCTTGATATTCTTTGATGGCTGATTTTAATTTGCTCTGGTTGACAAAATATGTGGCTAATATAATCAGTACAGCAACATATAACACATGCAGCCACAGTCACCAGAGGGGCTGCTATAAAAATGGTTGTAAAACCTACTCCATCCATTGCGGTATATTTGTGGTAATCTTGACAACTGAAGGCAGAGTTATTTATAACAATAACAACAGCAGCAAAGAGGATGCCACATTTCTCAACTCCTACTACTTTACTTTTATCTTTAAAAAGATGAATGTAGCTATTAGAAGTCTTGGTTTTCAGAGTCAACAGAATACAAAGGGGAGCAATAAGCAATAGAAGGAGAAAGACCGAAGTGGGAAAAAGTTAAAGAAGGTAATAAAATAAATAGTAAAAGGAAATATTGCTTCTGAATACAATTAATGTCATACACACAACTGAAACTATAGCTTCAGTTAATAAATAGAATTTTTGAGCTACCCTAATATGTTAAAATATATATTGAACATATAAATATATATGTACTTGTTTATGAAACTTTCTATATGTCTTGTTCTCTCTCTGTATAGACATATATACTTAAATATTTACATGATCATAAGGAAAGCAGTTATGCTTAACTTATTCACGCAACTGACCACTTAATTGCTTTTCTAAAAGCCTATATTTTTTGGATAAATTCTTGAAAAAATTTGACAATAACACAAAAAGAAACGAAAATCTGAATGGCCCTACAACTGTTAAAGAATTTGTTGCCAAAATCTTTCCCTTCAAAGAAAATAAAATTCCACTTCCTGATGATTTTACTCATGAATTCTATCAAACTATTCAAGGAAAAAATAATACCAGTGTTAAACTAATGTTTTAAAAACATATATGAAAAGGTATGGTTTACCAAGATATTTTTTCTTGCTGTTTTTGGTGCATATTAATTACTAGAAAGCTGGGTTTTATGTGGCATCTTTGTATATAATAAAATGTAATTTTGATATTTTATGATAACTGCAAAATCCTAATATTGAAACATAACACATCACAATAATATAGATATTACCCATCTATCTACACATATACATATATAGCTATATAGATAGATGTATACATCTACAAATATATATAAAACTAAAGAATATATATATGTATAGAATGACTGTAGAAGGAAAAACTCTTAAGAAATAATTGACAATAACACATAAAGAGGATATCATAACAAAGTAAAATTTATCTCAAGAATGTTGGTTTTTTTTTACATTCAAGAATCAATCCATAAAATTCACAATATTCACTGACTAAAGGGGAAAATTAATTTCAGTACATGAAGAGAAAGCATTTGAAAAAATTCAACACTACACATATAAAAACTCCTAATCTAAAAATACTAGGGCATTAATGCTAACAAATACATACAAAAAGTGATAGCCAATGTTCTAACATAATATAGGAGCTAGCTGTACCTGACAATAAGGCTTATTACAAAGCAACAGCAATCAGAATAACTTGCTACATCATATGCATATAATCCAGTATATTCTCCTATTTTAAAATCAGCTGATTGGACATCTTAATTTCAATTTGTCATGTAATTTAACAAATTTACATGTTCTAGTGATTAGGATGTAGACATTTACATTGCTGTTCTGTGAACTCCTTGGTTGAATTCCTTTTAAACAGATCCTAAAAACATTTTATAGTACTATCTCCACATTAAGTGTAGAATTTTTCCCATTTCTTGGGAAAAATGACATTAATCATGATTATCATTTATGATTAAACTGAACCACAATAAGATCTATGTGCATCTTTTCCAAAAGATAAATTCAGAACGTTGAATACATAGATGGATTTGCATGTTTAATCTCTAATATAAACATTAAAAATGAGAGTGCCCTGCCCATTGAATCAGCTTCAAATGAATTAATGCTGTTTGAATTGTGTATTTCATAATAGGAAGTAATTTCTAAGACAAGGAAGATAATAAGAGTAAACACACCTTCACCTACACCTCTATGGAAATGCTGCCATTAGTAGAAAGGAAAGGTGGCCACGTTTTGCAAAGTGAGAGACAGAAAAAGGTTCATATTTGCTTAGACTCTGAAAAAAATTACAGCAGAGTTCTAGAATCATTGTGTTATTTAAATAATGTTAACTTTATTTATAGAAGAGAATAGGCTGAGGGTATAGATTGGTGGTAGAGAACTTGCTTAGCTATGGGTTCAATCACCAGTGACACAAACAACCCCCAAAAAGCAGAGGATAAAAGGAGAATAGAGAAACTATATGACTGGTCTTGCTTCTTTGTGTCCTGAAGTAACCATTATTATTGCTCATTTAAAAAGGAAAAATAAGTCTGGACTATATAAGCACATTCTCATTCTCTGATTTTGATAAGTGAAAAATGTAAAAATGTTGAAACCCAACTCTATTATCTCTAAGACTCCTTTGTTTTGTATTGCTAGCTGACGTGTATCTACTACATTTTTAAACACACAAAGCTGGACATTTTGTCTCCTTTTCTTCACCACTATACCTCCAGAGCTACAGAGAAGGCCTGAGGCACATGATAGATACTTAATCACTGACTTCAATGAAAGAATGAATCCATCTGTTTGCTGTGTCCCCTACGATACTTCATAGTCTCCTCTAATTCCTCATGGTTAAAACTGACTTCACACTTTTTTTTTTTTTGCGGTACCGGGGATTGAACCTAGGGGCGTTCTACCTCCATGCTACACCCCCAGCCCTATTTTTTATACTTTTATTTTGAAACTGGGTCTCACGAAGTCGCGGAGGGCCTCACTAGGTAGAGAGAGAGAGAGAGAGAGAGACAGGGAGAGAGAGAGAGAGAGAGAGAGAGAGAGAGAGCTGAGGCTGGCCGCGAACCCGGATCCTCCGGTTTCCACCTCCCAAAGTACTGGGATTACAAGTGTGCGCCACCACACCCAGCCTGACTTCACACTTTTTGACCCATAATACTTGCTATAGTTTGACTATGACTTGAGTGTATCCCCAAAGGGTCCATGTGTTGAAATTAAATTCCCATTGTAAGGTATTAAGAAGGTGGAAACTTGATTGGGATATGTTTAGTTTTGGGCCTTTAGTATTATTTATAATTGCAAAATAACTGAAAACTATATAAATGTCAAATAACAAGTGATTGAATAAACCAAGGTACATTCCCCACTATAGGGTACTTATACAGCTAAAAAAAAAAAAAAGAAAAATAACTGTATGAAATTATATGGCATGACTTACAAGAGATATTAGGTACAAGAAAGTATTTAGAATAAACATAATATACTATCTCTTGCGTAAGAAATAAGTAAAATTATATTTCAAATGACTGCTAAGCCAAATTATAAATGAGTGCAGTATCTGAATATTTACCTTCAGTCTTTGACATGATTAGGTTGTGAAGAGAAAACTACCACCTTTCATAAAATCTTTTTAGAAAGTTTATTAAGCAAAGTTACTAATAGGCAAAGCAGTTCAGACACTATTGTAGGTTTATTACAGGATTGAGCAAATGAGTAAAATTGCTGACGTTGGAGGCCAGGGACCTCATGATAGAAGAAGAATACAATCACTGAACAAGAGGAGGCTAAAATACTCCAGGGAGCAGGACAGACTGCAATGGGAGGCGCAAAGTAATAATATCTAAATTATGCAAGTACAGGGATACATATGTATATATGCAAACACTTTACAGACCAGTCTGGTGAAGCAGACACACCAGTTTCAAAGAGCTTACCTAGGACTACTGGAAGGAATGAGGATCCCTTGTAGAAATGGCTGATTTCAGGGCTAGGGTACAAAATGAGCCTAGAATAGCTTACTGGACCAAAAAGTAGAGGTATTAACAAAAAACAAAAAGAAAAGAAAAAAAAAAAAAGGGTGAGTCATAAGAGGCCATCTTGGAGATGCTGCTACTGGTGACGGCTAAGATCACTTGTGCACCAAAATAAGCAAGTGTAGCACTGAGTTATAAACCTCTGAAAAAAGGAAGTCATTAGTCCATACTGATGATGACAGATAGACAAATAAGGAAGAAGAAAAGACATCTACTTATGGGAGAATGTTAATGCTAACAAGTAAACATGGGGAATACTTAAGTTAGAAAATCATTATTTTGCAACTATCAGGGAAATATTAGATCAGGCAAGGATCAAGATAAATAGGTATTAAATATAGAAAATGTTTTTATGAGAAACAGAATATTTTCCTCATATTAAAATGTGTCTCCATTAATTGCAAAGAGGAAAACAAACTATAATATACCAAAGAAATCGGACAAAACCTTCACCTGGTGCATAAACATGACCACCGCTGAGGAAGACAAATGAAGCCTTGTGACTCCAGATAGGACACCCTCTATGTAGTGTTTCAGCTACGAATGCATAACCTGAATCTAATTATGAGGAAATATCAGAAGTTCAGGTAAATATAAAATGAATGATGTGAACTCTTCTATATCCATATTAGAGAAAAAGAGAGCAAGCAAGAGAACAAAGTAAAATGTTAAGAACAGGCAAATCTGTGTAAAAAGCATAGGGTTTTCTTTGTACTATTTTTATTCTTATAGCCTTTCTGTAAGCTTGAAATTATTTCCAAACAAAGATCTTTTAAAGTAATGTATGAACATATGCTCTTTGAAGACAAAAAGAAAAAATCAAACGGAAAGAGAAAGTGAGTTATCAACCTCCCAATCTCATCTTATCCTCACTAGAAGTTAAACTTCACAAAGTCAAGACTTTTTGTTATGCTTTTTGCTCTAATGTATCCCAAGCACCAATGCCAGTACTTAGCACTTAAATATTTGTACATCATTCATTTATTGGGTAAGTGAATGAATGAATAAATATTTGAATAGGTAAACAGTTGGTCATTATCTGTTCTCCTTTCTTTTTTTTTCTTTTAATTCAAATAAATTGGGTCATACTACTAAAAAACTCAAGATAACTTCAATATCTTATCTCTGAAAATTGCTTCTCTGTTAGTATTAGCATTTCTCTCTCCTTTGCCCTGAAAACAGAAGACCTAACACCCACTGATAAAACCTTCCAAAGCTCCTTAAATAACTCAAGTCACCTCATGTATTTGCAACATCTAATTGGTTTTACTTGTCATCTGGCTCTTTAATCTTCTCCAAACCATCAAGTCAGAAAAGTCTTCAAATACAACTTTATTTTTCCCATGTCGTAAGATTTTCAACATGAATTTTCACGACCTGTGGAATAATTTCTATGTAGCATGAGCAGCATGGATTACAACTATTTCATAATATGTCTTCTTTTTCTTTTTTTCCCTATCTTTACTGAGGTATAGTTGACAAAAAAACAAATTGTATACATTTAACAGGTACAACATAATGTTTTGGTCTACATATACTATGGGAAATAATCATCACAATCAAGCTAAAACCATATTTATCACTTCATATGGTTACCAATTCCCCCCCCTGGTGGGAACACTTAAGATCTACCTGCTCAGCAAATGTCAAGTATAAAATGCAGTATCATTAACTACATTCATACTGCAATACATTAGGTTTCCAGGAATAAATCATCTTAAATAACTGAAACTTTGGATCTTAAGCCAGTATCTCTCATTTCTCCCTCTCTGTAGCCCCCTGACAACCATCATCCTGTTCTACTTCTATGAGCTTGATTATTTTAGATTCTACATGTAAGTAAAATCATACGGTATATGTCTTTCTGTCTCTGAATTATTTCATTTAGCATAAAGTCTTTGGGGTTCATCCACGATGTCACAAATGTTAGGATTTCTTTCATTTTTAAGGCTGAATAATAGTCAATTACTTCACATATTTACACATTTTCCACTCATTTTCCTTATCCATTCACCTGTCAATGGATATTTAGGTATTTCTGCATCTTGGCTATTGCAAACAATGCTTCAATGAACACAAACATGCAGACATCTCTGACATACACATTTCCTTTGGCTTTGTATCCAGAAACTGAAGTGCTGGATCACAACCTATTCTATTTTAATTTTTTGAGATATCTCCATACTGTTACCATAATGGATGTACCAATTTATATTCCCAACAACAGAAGTCTTTCCCACTTTTAAATCAGGTTACTTGTTTTGTGGTTTCCATATAAATTTAGATATTATACCCTCTCTGTCTCTCTCTCTCTATTCGTGTGTGTGTGTGTGTGTGTGTGTGTGTGTGTTTGTGTGTGTGTGTATGTATAGTTTGTGTGTATATTTCAAAGTCAAAAAACTCTGAAATCTGAAAAATATTGTTCACAAGGATCTCAGATTAGGGATACTCAAATTCTACTTTTCCCTGTTACACAGGAAATTGTTATACTTTTACTCTGTTTATATTGTCTCGGCAGTATGTAAGCTTGTTAGTTTGATACAACTCTGTTTATTTTACTTTTGTTGCCTGTGCTTTTGAGGTAATATTAAAAAAAATTAATTGCCCAGACCGATAACAAAAAGGTATGGAATTAACAGCTCAAATTTGTTAAGTCTCTTTTTCTAATCCCAAGAGTTTTGTACTTTGCATATGCACCTGATTCTGAAGTCTAATTTTCCTTAACCTAAGAAATCTTCCTCTGTACTAAACTGTTTTTACTTACCGGGTGATTGAAACTTTTGTTGCCTTAACATATATATCTACAAAAAGTATCATCCTCCTCATCATCTTGTTCTAAAGGTGTCAATCCATGTTTTCTATGGTATTATCTCAAACTCCTGATATATGGAATTAAATTACTAAACACTTACCTTCTAGGGTGATTAGCATCAAACAGAGTATTATCATCATCCTCATCATCTTGTTCTAAAGGTGTCAATTCCATGTTTTCTATGTTAGTGTCCAAAACTCCGTATCTCCTAGTCTTTCGGTTTCTTCTTCTCATTCTATTAAATAAAGCAAATTAATGAATAAAAATTATTTTAATAGGAGATAGAGGATCCTTAGTTTATATTATAAAGTAAAAATTCTTTTAATTTTAATTTAAATTATTCCTGTGTTTGTAACACAGGAAACACTCAATACACAGATGGCTTAAACCAAGATAATTTCCACCAATCACTGCCCATAAACCTATCTATATATCCACCCAAAGGAGATGAAACAAAAGACAGTGGTTGAAGTATAGTATTTCTAGTTACCAATGCAATCAATAAAATAAGTAATAAATGTTATAATTTGCAAAAATGAGGCAGTGTAAAATACCAGCTAGTCTTTTGTTATAGTGAGAAAATAAATATATCTAAATTGTTAAATTAACAAGTATGTGGACACACCCAATCTAACATGTAGATCAGGGGTCTAAACTATATTTGTAAAAGCTCTGATAGTAATTTAGGTTTTATGGGCCACTTACAATCTCTGTCACATATTCTTTTTTTTTTTTTTTTTTGCGGTACCGGGGATTGAATGCAGGGGCGTTCTACCTCCGCGCTACACCCCCGGCCCTATTTTTTTTTTTTATGCTTTATTTTGAAACCGGGTCTCACGAAGTTGCGGAGGGCCTCACTAAGGAGAGAGAGAGAGAGAGAGACAGGGGGAGAGAGAGAGAGAGAGCGAAAGCTGAGGCTGGCCGCGAACCCGGATCCTCCGGTCTCTGCCTCCCACAGTACTGGGATTACAAGCGTGCGCCACCACGCCCGGCTCAATTCTTTTTAATTTTTTATTTTATTTTGTTTTGTTTTATTTATATTCCTTTAAAATATAAAAAAAATTCTTAGTTCTTGAACTTTATAAAAACATGTCAGTGGATGGGATTTAGCCTGTTTACCAATCTCTGATTTAGACTGTTGAAGGTAATTTCTATATCACTCCTGGATATCTTTCCAAAGGGATTGAAGAACAATGCACAATACCCAAATTATGAAACAAGCCTAGGTGTCCATCAACAGATGAATGGACTATGAAATTATGAGATATACACACAATGGAATTCAACTTAGCCATAAAGAAGAACAAAATTATGTCATTTACAGGAAAATGGATGGAAGTAGAGAATACTGTGCTAAGTGAGATCAACCAGTCACAAAGAAATGAAGGGTTATATGTTTTCCCTCATATGTGGAACCTAGGGAGAAACTGGGATGAAAAGGACTCCAGACAAAGGATGAGAAACTTGTGGAGTGATGGAGGGGGTGTACGGGAGGGAGATTTCATGAAGGAAACACTTCAATTGACATTAGGTACATATACAAAATTACCAATTTCAATCTCAATATCATGTACAGGGAAAGGGAGAGAGTGGGGTAGGAGCCAGGGAAAAGCTCACCAAGTGCTGTGTGCATGTATGTCTCTAATCATCCTGAACTTCATTATGATATAGAATTACAATATACAAATTAAAACTTAAAAGATTAAAAATTCTCTTTGGAATGCAAAAAAATGGTATTGACAACTTCTTCAATGGTACCAATTATTTTTTGATGATGATGATGACAATAATCAACTGTGAAACATGTTTTGAACTTGTCTACATTTGCACAAAAAAAGGAAAGGAGATGAATTTAAGAGGCATTTAAAAGATAGAATAAAAATTAACAGCCCCCCAAAAAAGAAAGTAATTATCAGAAAAACTAAGAACAGAAATGGGTAAAAGCATTGCTTCTCAAAAGAAGAAGTAGAAAAATATAGAGAAGTTATTTCACTATTGGTTCTTTTGTACCACATGATTTAATAAAGATGATCCTTAAATATTCATTGAAGGAGTGACGTTTTTAATGCTTTCCTTTATTTAAAGAAGTGAGTACAAATAAGTGAGTGAAACATTATGGCAATATGGGTTCTACCTCCAAGCCATGCCCCTGGCCCTTTTTATTTTTTTAATTTGAAACAGAGTCTTTCTAAGTTGCTCAGGCTGGCCTCAAACCTGGGATCCTCCTGTCTCAGCCTCCCAAGTACTGGGATTATAGGCATGAGCCACCACACCTG
Organism: Glis glis; assembly: GCA_004027185.1. Classification (NCBI taxonomy): domain Eukaryota; kingdom Metazoa; phylum Chordata; class Mammalia; order Rodentia; family Gliridae; genus Glis; species Glis glis. Next base: position 16,500 of record PVJS01029277.1, read on the forward strand.
CTCATTTGCCAGTCTTTTGCTCAATTTTCTAAACCATATGGCTTTCCACACATTCTGCATTTTTAGCCCATGAAGTAGAATTTAATGTCATGTGAATATATTTTTAGAAATAAACAGGAGTCTCCCAGTTCATGTATCTCAAATACTCAATCTGCTAATAACCTAGCTGCTGTCTGTCACAGGATATGTTGGTAAACAGAGAAGGGCATAAATATATGTTATATAAACAGATATGTTAAAACAGAGAAGGATATAAATATAGAGCTTAAGGACTATTATAATTAATCTCAGCTAATGCTCTTCTCCATTCGAAGGTCTTCATCATACCTTGAATAAATTCCTAATCTTCCAACAAAGGGCCTAATCTACCTAATAACACTATTTTCCCTATGTGTGGTGTAAACATTTTACTGCATTGGTTTGGACATTTTATTATTTATTCTGGCCTATATTGTCAATATGTATATTCCCTATATATTTTATATCCTAGATTTACTTAATCATGGATACAAATATTATCTTTCAAACAAGAACCTATTTCACATAAAGAGACAGAATATTGTTAAGCTCCAAATAAATAGGGGCTACAACTCAATTTAAATGAATTTAATATTTTAGCATAGGTAGTCATTCATACAAGAATGAATGCATTTTTAAAAGCTATTTATGCCGGGCGTGGTGGCGCACGCTTGTAATCCCAGTACTTTGGGAGGCAGAGACCGGAGGATCCGGGTTCGCGGTCAGCCTCAGCTGTCTCTATCTCTCTCTCTCTCCCTGTCTCTCTCTCTCTACTTAAGTGAGGCCCTCTGCAACTTCGTGAGACCCGGTTTCAAAATAAAGTATAAAAAAATAGGGCCGGGGGTGTAGCGCGGAGGTAGAACACCCCTGCATTCAATCCCCGCTACCGCAAAAAAAAAAAAATGTAAAAGCTATTTATTATAGGAATTTAAACTTGAAATAGAATAAGACGGATATAGAAAGTTACATTAATTTAAACTTGAAATGCTATTTCTCTAAAAATGTATTTTCTCAGTCCAAAGATATAGGCAGTAATGGCTATAAGTAATGGCAAAAGATATATATTACTAAGTGCAGTGATTTTTCTCAAGGAAAGTCAAAAACACAAAACTAATTGTGCTGAACTACTTAGAATACTAACAACAGTAAGTGCAAAATATAATGCACATAAAATATACAAAATTTTAAGAAGAAAGGCTATTTTAATACTTCATATGTGGTTTATATTATTTTTAAACAAAAGAGTAAAGGGGGCTTTAAAATCTTTAATTTTAACAACTAGGTAATTTTTCATACAAATAAATGTTTCATTAAGTTCATAACACCCATACTTGCCTATGAGTTTATTATATAAATATTATTATGTAATTACATGCATACTTTTCTATTAGACATAATAAGTACTTATTGAAATATGAAAGTATCTTTTGTTGGTTTCTAATGATATAAAAATAGCAACTTTCACTATAAAAATGTAGAGAGGAAAGTATAGAAGGCTGACAGGGCAAATGAGAAAAGCTGGATGGTTAATTCTATAGAATTAGACTCACTCATCACATGGCATGCACAGATAAGTTATTCTGATCACATTTATTCCATATATTCAAGTTGATATTCAAGAAGCTATCTTAATAAACATTACTAATTGTTCCACTGTAGTCAGGTTAGTAAGAACTGTTTCTGTTCCAATAACACGTACAAGTTATAGTATCAAAATAAAACTACTAAAGTAAGCTTGATAAAATTTTATATAAAAATCTGATGCCACATAAAATAAGCACCACAGAATAAAACTCCATTTCATTTTACTACTCTGTGAAAGAGAGAATAACAATCAGTGCAACTTGCTGTATCTGGGAATTAGGATCTTTTATTTTAATGGAAGATATGCAGGGTATGTGTTAAGTATATAAGAAATAGTATTTCTTAATTTATTTTGTAGTACATTCGACTAGATTGAACAATATGTTAACTACACATATACACACTCTCTCCTACATAATTAGATGTAATTATAAAGCAGAGTAAATCTCAATAATAAACATACAATGATTTATATAGAATTTTTTTCTTGACTATTTTTGGCATAAAATTGACCAATGATGAATTCAAACAATGAGTGACCAGTATTTTGAAACTAAATTTTTTTGCCACAGTAATATAAGCTAATAAAACTTAGTAAGCTACAATCTTAGTTCTCCATGATTTTCATCAGAAAATCCAGCCAAATTAGAGACCCAATATATAGTAAAAACTCTCTGAAATAATTTGACATCTCTCTCATTTTCAAACCTCATTCCCATAACTCAGCATATCGGTTTTCAGCTCCAGTTCTTAAGAAAACAAACATCAATAAGGGATAAAAGCATGTTTTCAGTTGAAACATGTCCTCCAAAATCCATATGTTGAGGTCCTAATGCCCAGAACTGGATAATGTAACCTTAGATATAGGATCTTCACAGAGGTAATCAAGTTAAACGGGGGTCGTTAAGGTGGGCTCTAATCCATTATGTCTGGTGTTCTTAAAAAAAGGAAATTTGAAGACAGGCATATAAACTGAATGCCATGTGAGAATGAAGAGGCTCATCTACAAACCAAAGAGCAAGGCCTGGAAGAGATTCTTCCCTCATGGCCTTCAGAAGGAATCAACCACGGCAGTACCTTAGCTTGGACTTCACTCCTCCAGAACTATGAAACAATACATTTCTGTGGTTTAAGCCACTCCATCTGTGTGACTTTCTTATAGCAGCACTAACAAAATTAATACAAGATGCAAGAGATTTGTAGGGAAAAGGTGATGTATAGAGAGGGAACTGGAGAAGAAAGAGGATACAAGGTGATGTAGGTCTGCCACCTGTGAAAAAAAATCATAGAAAGGAAGGATAAAGTGGGTTGGAAGAGCTGTATCCTGCAGTAGACTTCTGGAAGAGTTTTGGTCAGGCCAATGGCATGCCCACAGGAAAGGCTGCCTATTAGAGGAGTACCGTGAGTCAGGAAATCCCAGATCTGCTGCAATCAGCCATTGACTGGGAATATGCCTAAAAATCACTGTCCCGGCATGGCTGCTGCGATGGATTCATGGCTGTGACTGACGGAGACTGTCAGCCAATTGTGCTTCCTGTAGCAGATTCTCCTAAAAGCAGGTGGGATTACTGTATCTCCACGGCTGCCGCAATCACAAGGCCCAACAGAGTGTACTTCCTGAGAATCACTGAAATTCTTGTATGTTGCTCCGCCACACCATTGCTATCACCTTTTTTCCTATTAAAATAGCATTCGAATTGATGATTTATATCAGCTCTGGTAGCCCACTAACTTCCTTTTCATCCCTCAAATCCTCAATGAGTTCCTATTCCTCGGCATTTGTAAGGCGTCTGTAACATGGCCTACAAAGATGGCTCATACTAGTATCTCTAGCTTTACTATGCTCTTCATTCCACATTCAACTTCACTTTCTGTACTCCAGACACAGCCTTCTCTCAGTTCCTTACGATGACCATGCCTTCTCTACAATTGGACTCACACTTTTTGCATTCACATTATTGCTATCTTCATGTTTATTTATTTTAGATTTCATTCAAGTATCACTTCCTTAAGGAAGCACTGTCTGATGTCCCTAACTACGTAATAATCTCTCCATAGTATCTATGTATCTCTCTTGCAAAGTACCTGTCGAAGGCACACTTACACACTTATTTAAGTAACTATTTGTCCTCCCTACTGGAAGCATTAGCTTCATTAGAGAAGAGGCTATATCTGTTCTTGCTCACCATTATATCCACAGCACAAACATTCTGCCATAAAATGGATGCCTAATAAATATCTGCTAAGTAAACAGACTGAAATATATCGAATAATAATATATCTTGCATTTTATCTGTATAACAAAGACATATGCAATTTAATATGTGAATCATCATCTCTGTTATAAGAAAAGCCTATAAGAACATTCTCTCCTAAACTACAGCCAAACCTAAGGGAGCAAGTCAATTTTTAAATCTTAATATGGATCTCAGGAGGTGTGTAAAAGCCTTCTGACTCAAGACAAAATAAAGTATTAGAATATTTAAATATACTAAACATGCACTCACTCTTGGACCTTTCTGATTCTCATCTAAGTACATCTAAGATGAATAACATACTTTCCACACAAATTATAACCACTAACATTTAGCTTGTGTCCAGTGCTAAGGAGTTTAATTTTTATCTTTTGTGTATGCAAATATACCATATTATAACACATGGTTATCCTTTACTCTAAATAATAAAAATGTATCCTTTTAAAAGTCAAACTCGCTTTTTGTTTTTCTTCTTTTAAATTCTCTGCATTAGACAAGGAATCATTTCCACTGTCAGAGATATTCTGCATTCTTCTACAGGATAAAATTAGTATGTTAATATTTTTTAATCTCTCAAGATTATGCGGATTAGTCCACTCTGACATAAAGCAATAATGCTCTAAGTGTTGAGGTGGATGCAATCCCATGTTGAAGTTTTCAGACTACCATGCTTTTGAATTCTTTTAGCTTCTTTTCATAATATTTATTGGGTCCTGTCTAATAGCCTAACAATTGCTAAGTTCTGCTAATATCACAATCTTGACCAAATGCATCTTTAAATTAGAAGATTCCCCCAAAAAAGTATCCTGCCACTGCTCATCTCCAGTAAAGTGTTAACTGCTACATCCAAAGGTCAAAGAAAAAAGATCAAAAGCATGTTCATCTATGTTTAGAACATTGCAATGTTGCTTTCCATCATAGATACCTTTTTTTTCCACCTAGCTCCTCGTAATTCAGAACATACAATCAGTTCCTGTGCTTAGATCTGTCTCCTGTTTGATGATATTCTGTTCAAGAACCCCAGGTGAAGTAAATTCCAAGCAAATGCTGTATAACTTGTGTTACGGTTTAGGTTTTGACTGTCCCCTGCAAAAACGTGTGTGTTGAAAGCACGTCCCCAAGGCAGGGAGTGTGGTCTTGGGGGCTGTATCTGTCCCTGGCCGCCTCCTTGCTCTTTTTTTCTGCTTCTAGGACACCATGAGCTGAGAGCAGCTTTTCTTCTATCATACTCTGAGACACTGCCACTGAGCTGTTCATGCCTTGGAGCCAGTCGGCTATGGACCAACCCTCTAAAACTGTAAGCCAAATAAACCTTTCCTCCCCTAAGCTGTGTTCGTCAGGTATTTTGGTCACAGCAATGAAAACGTTAACTAAAACAACTTGGCTTTAAAGGGTCCTATATGAAAGTGTATGGCATATAAGTCCCTTGCCATGACTCCTCTTTGTGTTTACATGGACTTCCAAGCTTTATTCTTTTAATCTCTAAAGTTTAGGATATGTGCCCTGATAATTCTCCTGACTTCTATTTCTAAAATTTCAACATGAATTTATTTCCCATTCAACTTTATAGTCCACTTACAAACCAGCACTCTGAAGCTTCACCCCACTTGGCCTCTCACTGGCACTATGACCAACCCCTGCAGATTCCTCCTAGTCGCCTTATTTCCCTTACTCTCGCTCTATCTCCAGCCTGTCACACCTACCCTTTTGCCAATTATAGTTTCAGATGTCATAAACTATACAGAAGTGTGTGCATATGTGTGTGTATTATATGTATTATGCACATAAAAGGTCTGAAATGTATACATGTATTTGTATTTTATATAAAATATATACATTATATATACTACTATATATAAAATATATACATTACATGTAAAATGTATATATTGTATATTATATATCATATATAAGATGTATAAATTTCAAATGGAACCTTGTTTTAAAAGTGATAAAAATTAAAGTAGAAAACATTAATAACAGGCATGTTTTAAAATATGTGGAGGTATTAAAGCATAATATAGTAAAAGCTTCTAAAATATATTACAATTGCAATTCTAGATATAAAACGGTCCCAGTAGGAATAAATAATATCTACTGAAAATGCATATATGAAGGCATTGAGCAAAGCAGCCTACAAGGCACTACTTTTTGTAATCATTGCAACAACCCTACCCTCCTTTTATACAGGAACAAAAAGGTAAGGTTTGGGGAAAATTAAATTTGGGACTGTAAATGGTGGAACAGGATTCATACACGAGTAATTTCATTACAGAGCTTGAGTTTTAAAACATTAAACTATAGTGTCTCCATGATAAATCAAAGGAGTTATAATACCACGTTCACAAAATTAATCCACAAAATAGTCTTCTGACTCCCAGTATAATGCTCTCACATTATATGAGACTCAGTATTTATTTGAGTTGAAATATACTGTGGGGTTCATCCTTTGTTGTAAAAAGTAATGACGTGGCATCCACTTGTATTGACAAGTACAATTATGCTGTTCTGATGAGTCCGTCTCTTAGTTTTGATCACTGTAATAGAATCTGCTTTTTGTTTAGACAATCTTATAGCTTAACAGAACTGTGGTTTTGTTAGAGAGCAATAATGCCTAGCCCTAAGGAATACATAATGATCATAATAATTGGTGTAAACCAATCATAAAAATATAATTTTCCTTTTGCCAATCATCACCCGGGAGTGAGGAAATGAAGTAGCTCAGACAAATTAGATAGAAGGGAATGTCTCTGGTAGGGTTTCTAGGAAAGATTTTTCTCCCTTCCCTTCATCCTGCATGAGACACTATTGTATGTGAATATAATGGTTATAGCTGAGGTAGCCCTCCTATTGAGAGAAAAAGATGAATAAAAAAAAAACCCAGAATTTTGAATAATCTTATAAAATAACTGAACCAAACCTGGGCCTGTTCATATTCATGATAAGAAAACAACAACAAAATGTGTCCTTATATTAAACTCACGTCAAATTGTACATGCTATTTCATAGAGCTAATGCCCTTCACAAGAGCACTTAGTATCTTAGCTTCTCTGTCACATTTCCACTCATATTACCTAGATGTATATTTCCTTGTAACCCTCTTCTTTCTAAGAATCTTTTAAGTAGGTGCTATTATCAAGTCCTCCACTCTGAATAAACTGATCACATGTTATCTCAGCAGTTTTCAATCTGAAAAAACAGGGCCAGACACAGAAAACCCACTAACTTTTCACAGCCTCATTCTATACTTGTTTTTTCAGCTTAGCATAGAGGTCTCACCAACATCCTCATCATATTTTTTTCATCCTATTCTCTCCTTAGAGATTTTATTGCCCAAATAAAGAACATAATGTTTTCAAACCATGCTCCTGAGAGTCCTGAGCTTCCATGGAGGTATGTTCAATGGTTGCAGTGTTTCTTTTAGATAGTTTACATAGTGGGGTCCCACCTCTAAAAAAAAAAATGGAAATATATAACATTAAAAAAGTCACAAGACATGCCATCATGGCACCCGACATGTCCACTGATCCTACTACTTCAAAAGAAAAAAATGTTCCACCTATAAACTCTTCTGAATGGGAAACACTGGTTAATCATGTTTTCTTTTTTTTTTTTTTTTGCAGTACCGGGGATTGAACCCAGGGGTGTTCTACTTCCATGCTACACCCCCGGCCCTATTTTTTTATACTTTATTTTGAAACCGGGTCTCACGAAGTTGCGGAGGGCCTCACTAAGTAGAGAGAGAGAGAGAGAGAGAGACAGGGAGAGAGAGAGAGAGAGAGAGAGAGAGAGAGAGCTGAGGCTGGCCGCGAATCCAGATCCTCTGGTGTTCGCCTCCCAAAGTACACAAGCGTGCGCCACCACGCCTGGCCTAATCATGTTTTCTACCATGCAAAAGTAACCTACTCTCACCCACAACTAATATGATTTTCGGATGAGCGTCTTTTCTAAACCAGGATTGTCAATCTTCAGGCTGCATTGTGACCTATGCTATGGCCTGGACTACAATGGTAGAATAGGCCAATCAGAAAGCGTACTTTAGAAACTCAATACAGGAGCAACTGCATGCATGTATGTGCATACAACACATACAAGCATGAGGTAGTCTGAAGGGGTATGAAGATTAAAGGATTCATGAAGACATTGCAAGTTGTAGTGAAGGGAATGGTAGGTTATAGAACACCTAAATTAAAGTAAAAATTTGGAGAAGCCATTAGTTATGAAAAGAAAGAAATACACATAGGAAGTATGCTAGTCAAAAGCAAGAAGGGAGCCGGGCATGGTGCCGCATGCTTGTAATCCCAGCACTTTGGGAGGCAGAGACCGGAGGATCTGGGTTCGCGGCCAGCCTCAGCTCTCTCTCTCTCTCTCTCTCGCTGTCTCTCTCTCTCCATAGTGAGGCTCTCTGCAACTTCGTGAGACCCGGTTTCAAAATAAAGTATAAAAAATAGGGCCGGGGGTGTAGGTGTAGCGTGGAGGTAGAACGCCCCTGGGTTCAATCCCCGGTACTGCAAAAAAAAAAAAAAAAAAAAAAAAAA